>OY856186.1:327373942-327494776 GCA_963693315.1 Diogma glabrata | reverse complement strand
AAATTGAGGAAAGAGGGTCGCTAACAGTCGATGCTGTTTCGACAGATTTGAGTTGTTGTTTCCAATTTTTTAGAGCAGCTGTGAATCTAATTATGATATTCCAGTTGAAACCTTTTAGCAGGTGTACGATCTGATCCAATTCCAGTAGTTTAAGTGTATCAACGTAAACTGTTTCACCTATAGCAAAATTGTAAAAAGCATATATAGATAACGTAATTTAAAAAGTAAAAACTTATTAGAATTGTTAAGTTCTTACTATCTAAATATGCGTATAATTCCGGTAGTTTCCAACTATTAAGAAGTTCTGCTAGTTCAATTTGACTTTTTGATGTATTCACAATAATAAATTGATCGATGGTTAGCTCCTCCGTGGTAAGGGTACTAATTGGACCTTCCAAGGTGTTGTTGGAGATGAAATTTTCGGTCGTTGATCCACTCATTTTTAAAATTGTATTTTTTTAATATTCAATATTGCAATGAATATTTGAAAATTACTCTTAATTATCTTAATTAAAATATATTTGTCATAATATTATTGTATTAATTATTTTTAATAATAATTGTTTTCTACAGTTACTAATTTAAAACATAATTTACAAATACAACACCATCAGTTATATACTTATAAATTCATATAATATTTAAAATTTTTTTAAAATAAAATTGGTTTCTTATGTATCTATATAATATATATAATTAAATTAAATTACTTTAATATTCTTTTATTCTTATCATTGTTTTTGAGTTATATGAGGTATTTGCATTAAGTGGAGGCCCACAAAATAAATGAATGTCCATTGCAACTAAGGAGGCTTTCTCATTTAAATCAGTCGTATAACTAGCATAATGCTCAAAAAATAAAAGTGATTTCAAAGGGCTACAAATTATAATTATTTTGGCTCCCATTTTATGCACGGCTATGTGAGATATTTCGACGATGAACATTCCATCGGCAAAATATGGTAGAAAATATCCTACTTTATAAACAGTCCCTTTGAATTCTATTTTACTGTAGTATTTATAATTACTAGGGTTTTCTTCAGGATAATGTTTTTCTAGTAATGAATCAAAAGTAATATTAATTATGTGGCTATTGTCGGTTATAATGGGAATCTTCGGCAAATCGAGTAATAAGTTGGCGAATTTTAATTGAAATTTTTTCACCAATGACACACAAACATTTCTTCGCGAAGTAATTGAGTTTGCATATATCTTAAATTGTTTGTGTTTGGCTTCAAATCGGAAACTCCAATAGAAACGTGGTGGACCGGAATTATGTATGATGGTGGGATAGTGAACCATAAAATGGTGTTTAGGTTTAAGATTATCATTAAATAAATTTCGATAATCCTGATGATGTTTTTCAATTTGTTTCTGGAGTGTCTTCAAATAACTTTTCGGTATATTATACCATAACAATGAGTCTACAATTGCCAAAAAATTTAAAAAGAACTGCCAAACTTCATCATCTTGCGGAATTAGGTCACCTACAATAATTGGAAAAAAATTAGTAAAATTTTTCATTTCTTTTCCTGACATTTTTAAACGAAACTTGTTTAAATGAATGGACTTGACTGGTCTAGGTTTATTATCCTTTTCAATTTGACCATAGTCAAACAGAATAATTCTTTTGTTCAAAGAAGAAAGACTAAAATATTTAACTGTTTCTGTAAAATATTTTATAATGTGGCATAAATTGTAATGACAAACGCCTTCATAAATATCATGCGTAATATCGATTGCAAAATTCTCAACTACATGAAATGTATCTTTTAAATTGAAGACAGATGATTCGTTAATTCCAGTTTGTGTAGGAATATTCAACACCACATCTTCTGTATAGTTTCTACTATTCCTAAGGAGTTCTACATTTTCAATGCATGAAGTTCTACACTGGATTTTACTGGCTTTACAAAATCTGCAAAAAAAGGTAGACGAAAAGGATTTCGTGAAATCTAAAACACTATTTATTCCCAGATTGTCTCCTAACACTAAACCGAGTACAAAATGAACAAGTAATTTATTTTCAGGGGTATTTATCGTTATTCCGTTTTGTTCTATGTTCTTTATTTCCGAAATTAAACCTTTTAAACAAGAGTTATTCCCATAAGATTTCATATCGTTGGATTTTATTATACCGGCCAAGAAAATATTTTCTAGCCGTGACATATCCAGACTAGGAAAAGCATAATACAAATTTGAAACGGCGTATTGGGTTGAATGAGATCCCAGAGGATTATTTATTTCAACATCATCTATATAAAGAAAAAAAGAATAGCAATCTTATTAACAAAGTTCTTTTTTTTCTTCTGCCATAGGTCACCATCCATAAAACTGGAAAGCATTTTAGACGATTCGTCTATATTTGAGATACTCCTTAGAGCTTCTTTTAAAATACCGGGCTTTTCGAAAAATTTTTGAAATTGATATTTTAAACATAATAAAATTCCTGATGAGTTAGCCTCATCATAAATCAAATTTCCTTTAAACTCTATCGGCACTATTTCTTTAGAAAGAGAAAAGTATGTTGGTGGCATATACAGATTTTGTTTTTCTAGTTCCTTGAAAAGTTTATAATCAGATTTATAATAATGAAAAGGATCTTCAAATTTTTTTATTAGAGTCCTTAACGTATCTGTTTTGTTTTCTGTTAGACAATTAATTCTTAAAAAATTATTAAGTTCCTTAACAAAAGGGGAAGTTATATAATTTACGATATGCTTTTGTATATCCAGTACATCTTTTCTAGAAAAAGAATCATGAGAATGCATTTGTAAAATAAAATTTAAAATTTCATTAGTATTACAACTAGAAGGACTTTCCATTAACCATGCCTCGTGTACTTTATCACAAGAATTTACGATTTTCATTTCGTCGGAGAAGTTATTAATTCGCAGGATAGCATCATTAGACATTTTGTCGGTGCTAGTTTTCGTATTTATCACTCCAAAATTTTCTGGATGTTTATGAACTATATGTTTTCTAAAGCTTTTTAAGTTGGAGAAAAAAATAAAGCAACCGTCTTCTAAACATTGAATCCCGTCAATTGTAGACATTTTATGAAATCCTAGAAAGTGTCTTTTGAATTCTTCAAAATTTCCTACATCTTGTTGCATTTCACACTTAAAGCACCTCATATTTAAAGAACAAATAACTTCTTTTACTACAAAACTATTTTTAATTTAATATTAATTAAGTTTAGTAAACTATTTTAGATTAAATAAACTACAAATTTAAAAAATTCCTAAAAAATAACGCGTTCTTGTTTAATTTCACATTTTAAATTTTAAGTAACATAATTAATAAATTTATATACATATATATCAATTACCTGTAATTTTTGCAGCAATAAAACACAGTATATGGAACAGTAATAACACTTATCTTATAGAACGTACTTTGCAAAATGATGTCCAATAAATTTTGAAAATATTGTACACACAAATAATAACAGTAAAAACTAAACATTTTATGATGTTAACGGTGCATTGATGAAAATCATTGATGTATGTTGTGAATAAAGTAAAGATTTTTGTGATATTCACAAAAGTTTTTTTGCTCTGAGTAATTCGTGAAAAGCATTAAGGTTGATTTTTGAATAACACAAATGAATTATTTCCGAATAAAGAAGAACGTTTTGTGTTTAAACCGTTACTTTACATAGCTACATTTTCTGTAATTTACTCTAGATAAATTTGTAACTGTAATTTTATTTTATTTTTTAAAACGAATGTGAGTCATATTAAAAATATTAAATAATTATTTAATATTTTAAAAATTCATTTTAATTTTAAAAGTTTAATATGAAAAATTTTTTAGTTGAATCTGACTATTTCCGTTATAACAATGCGTGTAATAAATAATTCAAAGTAGTTTTGTGATATTTAAAATATGATTGAAATAAAAAGAGATCATATTAATTATTACAAAATTAAAAATATAATTTAACCTTATTTTTGAACATTATGAATTTCATTAAACGTCTTTTATTAAATGAATTTGTACTAAAATTTCGTGAAAGTTACAAAAAAGGGTTTTCATATTTCACAAAATCTTACATTTGTTGATGTTTATACTCATATATTTATGAACAACACAAAACTTTAATAACTTTCGGAATAAAAAATTTAATAAAACCGAATCTTTGAAAATCACAACGCACAAATTTAACACAAAATCATATTTTGTAAATATCATTGAAAAATTTGTGAATCATAACAAAAATTTATTGAAAAACATAAAACATTTTTAATAGTATTCGTTTTGTGATTTTAACGAAATTTTTTTTTCCGTGTAGATAAGATCTTAAAACACATTACATTCATACAAAAATTCTACAAAACCTGGAGAATAAATATTAATGTCGAAAAATGCCAATTAATTTGCTTTTGAAACTCAAGTGGAAGAGGACACCATCTAGCTGTACGAGAAAGTAACAATTAACTCTCCAAATCAATAATAGCGAAATCAAAACCGTCGATAAGATCAAATATCTAGGTGTTAATATCCAAAACAAAACTGTTTCAATCAACATATGAGAGCCACTATAAACAAAGCTAAAGGTGCAGCCGCGCTGCTAAAACCAATTCTGTCATCTAACAATGTTGAAAGCAAAACTAAGCTTCTTGTATATAAACATTAATAAGACCTATTTTAACTTACGCTTGCCCTATCTGGTTCACAATTAGTCCCACAGTAGCTAAGGAACTCCTTGTCTTCGAAAGAAAAATCATCAGACATTGTCTCTCCAAATTTAGAAGGAAAAATAAAAAATATATACACAACAAGATTATTTATAAAGATTCGGGAATAACCCCTATTCTTCAATACTCTTACAATCTAGCCGTCACTAGACTAAAAAGACTGCAACATCACTCCAACCCTCTTATGAGGAGCATTTACCACGACAATGTCACAACTCCACTGGAAAACGGTACCTACTACGTGTCACCGATCAGTTTAATAAACACAGAATCTCTCGTGTCTTTGCAAGCTAATAACTGCCTAAATCTTAATAAATTCTACGAATCGAAAAATACCAGTCACTTGAGAGGTTAAAGTACACACCCTGGCTTCGTGCTCCGTGATCTGAATAGGCGTGCACCAACCAATCTAAATTAGTACAATACTTTATTGTTCCCTGTAAATATGTAAATAAATTAGTTTTGGTTTTAGGTAGTTCATAAACAGCGCTCAAATGCTGAAAAAAAACGTTTCATATAATGCCCTGAGCAAGCATAAATTTTTCTAGTGAATAAGATACAGTTCATAATAAGTTGAATTAGAGAAAATACTGTAAATTGAATTAAAACAATTTTCATATATCAAAAAATCAATTTTTGAAAAACGGTAGCACTTGACAGTTCTTGTCAGTGTATCCAACATATAAAAACAAACTATGTTTAGTTTTTTTTTTTTTTAGTAACCGCTGTAAAATATACTTGTAAAATGAATGTTTCTAAAATGTCTCAATAAAGGAATTGAATTGAATTGAAATTAACAAAATTCAACACTCAATTTCAGTGTCAGCTTCACAATTCAAACAAATTTTATATATATTTTGAACACACTAAAGCAATTTGACAGTCTTTATAAACATGTATAATCACAAAAATAACTTATTGAAAACAAAACAAACAATTGAACGATTAATTTATATATAACAAACTACATTGTATTAAAACATATACCTGATAAAACTTTATAGTATAAAAATGTTGATTTTTCTGTAGTTGTTGGTAATCCACTTTGATATTTTCTCATTGTAATTCCATCATGATTTTCTGTATCATTTTTTATTACAACAATATCATCATTAAAACTGTTTGAATTACATAAATCACATTTTTCCTCAAATTATTAAGATAATAATATGATATTATTCAATAAATAAAATAACCAATAAATTATTAATAAATGAAAAAGAGAAAATTTAAATATTTATTTTGTTTTATATTAATTATATTAAGAGCAAAAATTTACACGTCTATTCACGATGAAATCACTTTCTCCTCCCATAAATAAAAATATAAATAAGATATAATAATATTAGTAAAATTAACGTACCACCGCCAAAATTAAAATTTTATAAAGATTTTAGTATAATTATGTTTTATCATTTTTAAAGAAAAATTTTTATTTTTCCTTGTTTGTAATTTTTTGTTTTGTAACTTTGACAGATAAGCGAAATAAATTTTTAAAATACAAATTAATTTGTATTCAATTTAAATAATAACTCAATAATTGGCAGTACAACCGAAAAAAAAAAATAAGTCTGCAAGTGGTAAAGCAAATTTGCGCAATCCACCCGCCCATAAAGCGGCATGTCCACGGAATTTGCAGGGACAAAACATATATGAATCAATAAAAAATTTTAAAATACATGTTCAAAACATCTGCGGATTGAACGCTAACCATGACCACGTGCAACATCATCTTGAGCACGACAAACCGAACATTCTATTCCTTACAGAAACACAAGTTTCTGAAAATTTTCTCTTTATAGAATCGCTTAATTCCAAATATAGGCTCGAATCAGCTTTCAAACTCCATCAGGGCGTATGCGCATTCATTCATGAGAGTGTTGCGTACACGCGCTTTCCAAATTTTGAACTACACGGTGACGGCTTCAATACAATGGTTTTAAAGATTTGTCTTCCAGAAATGACTTTTTTTACAATAGCTTTATACCGGTCCCCCAACAAACGTAACCCAAACTTTTTTAATATACTGACAAAAATTATGGACGAGATTAGAGCAAAGTCCCCTAATTGTGAAGTTATCGTTACCGGTGACTTCAACGTCCACAACAAATCATGGTTGGAATTCTCCAAATCGACCGACGATGTTGACAATAGTGGAAAACTGGCAGAAATTTTTGCCGCGTCTCAGGGCCTATTCCAAATTGTAAAAAGCCCGACTTTCACTCCCCGTAATGGCGGTGATAATAGTTTTCTACTAGATCTCTATCTTACCACAATGCCAGATATTACGAGTGTCGATGTTGCGAAAGGTAGTATTGGAAATTCTGATCATTATTTAATCTCATCAGTTATCAAAACTGATTTACTTAAAACTACAGCTCCCAAACCCCGTAAAATATTTCACTACTCAAAAATGGATAAGAGTGGTCTTCAAAATTTTTTCCATGGTTTCCCTTTCGACCGTCATTGTTTTTACACTGACAATGTAAATGTTTCTGCTCAAAACTTTACAGAAACCATCCAATTTGCTATAAATAAATTTGTCCCTTTCTCCATAGTAAAACCCAAACAAAAATACTTGTATTCGAAAGCTGCCAAAACGGCACTTAGAAACAAACGTAGATCATTTAATATTTGGATTCATAACAAAACTCCCACTAATCGATCCCAATATCTAAAGGCCAACAAAATATCTAATCAGATTATCTCAAACGAAAAGTCCGAAATTGACAGAGCGAAAGCCTCAAAACTTACGTCTATGTCTGTTTCTGACAAGAGTTTCTACAGTGCCATTAATTCTTTAAATTCTGGTACAAAATTTTCTATTCCCCCTATTATTGATGGTGATTTAATCGTCAATGATCCCGCAAGAAAAGCTAACTTGTTCGCTGAACGCTTTGCTCTGAACTCCACTGTTTTGGAAACTCCTAAAGAAATACCCCAAATCCAGTCTTCAGGAGTTAATATGAATGAACTTCACTTCAAACCCAAAATAGTCGCTAAACTTTTAACGGGGTTAAACATCAACAAAGCATCAGGAATGGACAATATTCCACCCATTATTTTAAAAACCTTTTCCAAAGAACTTGCACCAACTTTAACTAAAATATTCTACCAATCCTACAAATCTGGTATATTTCCCTCGTGCTGGAAGTTGGCAAATGTCCAGCCCGTCCCCAAAAAGGGACCAAAATCCGATATCTCAAATTATAGGCCAATAGCTTTACTATCGGTCCTATCCAAAGTCTATGAGCATTATATTAATACACATATTTCAAAATTTCTGGAAGAAAATCATTTAATATCCGACAGCCAATACGGTTTTCGAAACAAAAGATCAACTACCGATCTATTAAACTATGTAGCGCATTGTTGGAACAGCATACTTGATAAAGGTGGTGAAACATACGTTATCGCTTTAGACATCTCCAAGGCATTCGATCGAGTCTGGCATGCCAACTTAATCAACAAGCTCGTTGCGTACGGTTTTCATCCCAATGTTGTGAAGCTGATTCAAAATTTTCTATCCGACCGATACATTTCGGTAACCTTAGACGGATATTCTTCTGAGTCTAAACTAATTAACGCTGGTGTACCCCAAGGCTCAGTATTGTCCCCAACCCTATTTTTGATTTATATCAACGAATTGTTGAAAATCACCAGCAACCCAATAAATAGTTTTGCAGATGATAGTACTCTGCACAAGTCGTTCGAGCCCCTTCCTTCAAAAGGTAAAATGCACGAACGAATTAATCCTGCCCGGAGAGACGCTGCCATAAACGTGAACAAAGACCTGAATAAAGTCGCCGACTGGGGTGACCAAAACCTTGTCAATTTCAACTCCACCAAAACACAGCTGTTGATTGTTTCCAGATTAAAGACCGAGTTCCCCAAAGATATTTTATTTAGTATGTGTGATGAACCAATAGGTGAATGTAAAAACATTCGTTTATTGGGTGTCACAGTTTCAAATGACCTACTCTGGAACGATCATGTAATGGCGATGGCAAAAAGCGCGTCTAAAAAACTCGGCCTCCTAAATAGATGCAAAAAATTTTTCACTCCATACCAATTGCTCCATGTTTATAAGTCCTATATTCGTCCCTGTATGGAGTACTGCTGTCAAGTTTGGGGTGCTGCCTCTGTTTCCATCTTGGCCCTCTTGGACTCTGTTCAAAAGCGAGCTATACGAATTGTAGGTGATCGAACTTTGACATCACAACTTGATTCCCTACAACATCGTCGCACTGTTGCTGACCTCGTTGTTTTTTACAAATATCGTCATCAGCAGTGCTCAGATGAAATCAGCGGCATCATGCCTCAAACTTATTCTTACCCCCGTTCCACTCGGCAATCGGCTGCCGCAACCAGTGAAACGGTAAAGATCCCGCGCTGTCATACTGGCAGATCGCAGAGAGACTTCTTTGTCCGAACTGCGTACAAATGGAATAGTTTGCCGGAACACTTAGTCTTAGGTGGCTTCAACCCACAGATGTTTAAAAAAAGCGTTAATCTACACCTCAGAACGCCAGTTGTTGTGGGACCCAGGTCTAGACCTAGGTCTTAAAAGGTATTTATGTGTTGTTGTGACACATATTCTAAACCCTATTACACAACACATTTTATTAAAAAAAAAAAAAAAAAAAAAATAAATATAACTAGGAACTTATTAAACCATTTAAATTTATATGACTAGATTTACGCTTAAATATCTCACACAAAAGTGGAGAAAATCTTTTAGAAAATTTATTGGAAAATTTCAGCTTTCACATTTTTTTTTTAATGTAGGTGATTACTGTTTTGACAGATTGTTATTACCAATTTTAAATGAAAAAAAGTAATAAAAATAAACAACGACACAACAATGTTGTATCGAATTGAAAACCATAAATTACGAGAATTTCAAAAGAAAAAAAAATTATTTTCCTGTTTTTTCAATCTTTTAATTAGAAAAATTAAATTATTTTTAAAATACCACCATTATTATATATTATTATATATCATATATTATATATTATTGAAGCACTTGGTTTGAAACACATTTTAGATAACTTTTTGAGTAATAAGACACTTTAAATATGGTAAATTATTAAAGTAAAAAATATATATATATATTTATCACGACGGAGAGTTTTATCCACGTCCATCTTCTTTCCGATAGATGATTAGTTAGTCGTTTGAAAAAAAATTAATTTATTGTTTTTATAATTAATTTTTAAATAAAAAATATTAAAAAAACTTTTTTAAAGATGGCGCTAGGGTCGAAGATCAATTGGAATTTAATTAATTTTTTGTTAATGTTCTTGAGATATTTAATTTTAAAGATTTTTTGTCCGATTAAAATTCTAATTGTTCATTATTTCCTCGAACTTCAGTGGTTAAAATTTTTTGATGATTAAAATTGTTCGAAAAAATAATGAACAATTAGAATTTCACTCGGGTCAAAAATATTTAAAATTAAATATCTCAAAACACGAATTAATGCCTCCTTGTAAATTTGATATATTTTAAAGTAGGATTAGAACTATATATGTTTATAAAAAAAAGTTAAAATTTAATTGAATTTAAAATTTTTTGTTAACAGAAGTTGTTTGAAAAAATGAAGAAAAATTCGAATTTCAGTCGTACTAAAAGTCTTTAAAATTAAATATCTCAAGAACAAGAATTTACGCCTCTTTGTAAATTTGATATATTTTAGAATAAGGATAGAACTATTTTCAGAAAAAAAATTAATTAAATTCCAATTGATCTTCGACCCTAGCGCCATCTTTAAAAAAGTTTTTTTAATATTTTTTATTCAAGAATCAATTATAAAAACAATAATTGAATTTTTTTCCAAACAACTAACTAATCATCTATCAAACAAAAAAAAGTTTGATGAAATCGGTATAGCCGTTCTTGAGCAATTTAATTTCAAAGTTACATCGGATTGACATAATTTTCATGCATGTTGGGGTGCCCCCTTTGCCCAAACTATGCACTTTAAAAAACTTTTAAAATAAGGCCTATTTTTTATTTTGTCCATACTACTTATATGCCAAGTTTCAGGAAAATCAAAAATGGTCAAGTTTTCACAACTCTGTCTAGAGCACGTTTTTCATCAATATAGAGTCTAATGACAGTGGAAAAATTCAACTTAAGTAAAAAGAATTAAGTGATGAAGAAGTTTCAACTTTGAAATTGTCATCGCCTCAACGGCGTAATCGGTAGCGTGTCTGCCCAAGGATTCGAGCCGGGCACTGACGAGGTAGGTTCGAATCCCAACCGAAACACGAAAAATGTGAATTGGAGTTTTTTTCTGAGAAACTTCTAACCATACCTTTGAATTGAAAATTCCAATTACTTCTTTTCTTACTTGAGTTTAATTGATCTCAACTCAAAAATAACTAACTAGTATTATCAAAGAATTATTTTTTGATTATTTCTCTTATAAATTAATTTTTAAGCCAATCGATGAATTTGGTATTTAAAAGGTCAAAACAAAAAACAAAACTGTGATTTTGTCAGATTCACAATATCCTTTAATACTCTTCTTGTCATTTTCACAATATTGTGTAAAATTTTACACCACTTTGGTATTTCGGAATACGAATTTTACAATTGAAGAAAAACGTGTTCTAGACAGAGTTGTGAAAACTTGACCATTTTTGATTTTCCTGAATCTTGGCATATAAGTTGTATGGACAAAATAAAAAATACAACTTATTTTAAAAATTTTTTAAAGTGCATAGTTTGAGCACAGGAGGCACTCCAACATGCATGAAAATTCTGCCAATCCGATGTAACTTTGAAATTAAATTGCTCAAGAACGGCTATACCGATTTCATCAAACTTTTTTTTGTTTGATAGATGATTAGTTGGTCGTTTGAAAAAAAATTCATTTATTGTTTTTATAATTAATTTTTAAATAAAAATATTCAAAAATCTTTTTTAAAGATGGCGCTAGGGTCGAAAATCAATTGGAATCAAATTAATTTTTTTTCTGAAAATAGTTCTATCCTTACTCTAAAATATATCAAATTAACTCAGAGGCGTTAATTTTTGTTCTTGAGATATTTAATTTTAAAGACTTTCAGTACGACTGAAATTCGAATTTTTCTTCATTTTTTCAAACAACTTCCATTAACAAAAAATTTTAAAATCAATTAAATTTTAACTTTTTAATATTTTTATCTAAAAATTAATTATAAAAACAATAAATGAATTTTTTTCAAACGACTAACTACTAATCATCTATCAAACAAAAAGAAGTTTGATGAAATCGGTATGGTATAGCCGTTCTTGAGCAATTTAATTTCAAAGTTACATCGGATTGGCAGAATTTTCATTTTTCATGCATGTTGGGGTGCCCCCTGTGCGAAAACTATGCACTTTAAAAAAATTTTAAAATAAGGCGTATTTTTTATTTTGTCCATACTACTTACATGTCAAGTTTCAGAAAAATCAAAAATGGTCAAGTTCAAATTTCGACTTTTTCACCTGCGTAGATCACGTTTTTTATCAATATTGTGTAAATTTACAATTACAGCATACAGTCCAAAATGTGGTAGGTCTCCACTTCGGTCTGTAGTTTCGAGAGGATCGTTAAATGGTCGGTCAGGTGGCCTGGTTTAAGTAGTATGACGAGCTTTGTGTTGCATCAAGCGATGCTGCTACGATCTAATGCGTAGGTGCAATAAAGAGAGAAGGAGCAGGCTCTTTTTACCTGATGTTGGGGTGGCTCTAAGAGCCTGGGAATATGCTTAAAGCATATATGCCGACTGTAGTACTCCAGAACCTTTTCCGAAGAAAAAGAAAAGATGTGAGGTTTATTGCCCTATATTATTTGGCTTCATTCAATGGTTTAGATATGAATGCTACTCTTGCTTCTGTCCATATCTGGGCAATGTACGCAAAGCTGAAGCTGGCTGTAGACAAATGTTCGATATATAGGCGAATAACAGTCAGGCCTTTTTGCGGGCAGATCGGAAACATTCCGTTGATAAGAGCCATACATAATCAATGGTAATCCATCAAGGTGTTTGTCCGTTTTTACACAGATTTTGAAAACAATATTTCGTCCCGATTCTTCATATTACAATATATAAACTTCTATCAACACACGATTTAACGATTACAACGAATTACACACATTGTAATAAAACTAAATTTATTTTAAACAACCTCATATAAGGATCACAGAAGTAACCCAAAACACTTGCAATTAGGAAAAACAAAACATAAAATGTTCCTTCTTTCATAAAAAAAAGTGTTTTAACAAAACAATACAATTCAAAGAAAACTTTAAAATAAATTAAAGAAACCAACTATAACCATTACTGGTTCTATAATATGTACTTAAATTTTAACAAATGAAGCATATGTTTTGACTCGAAATACAATAAAAAAAATATTTAAATTTTAAACCAAAAACTAAAATTTTTGAAAAAAAAAATTATTTATTTATTCGTATTGTTGCCATTATAACATTAACAACAAAATAAAAATATGAATTTAGTTTCAAATTTCTTTAATAGTTATTTTAAATTTTAATTTAGGGGATTTAACAGTCAAATCTATAAAGGCAACTTTGTTCAGGTTATTGTAGGGTAAAGTTATAAATATAACATACAAGTAAACATGCCTAATTCTTGGCTTTTAGATCTTCTTTAGTTAAGGAATATTAATCATATATATTTTATATAATTCATAAAGGTATCTTTCGTAGCTAACTGTATATCTTATAAAAAGATCAAAATATAAGCTCAAAAACTTTAAGGATACTTAAGTTTTAATATGTGGTTAAAAGAGTATGTTTATTTTTCTAAGAAAAAGTATTACACATTATAATATGACAGCCGTTAACAACAAACACATTGATAATTTAATGTATTTTATTGTTTAAGGTTAACTGCATTTGAGTAAATAGGTTTTGAAAATAAATTTAAAATATAAAAAATCATTGTTTAATAAAAAGTTTGGCCAGGTTAGATTGGAGAAAAGAGATAGGGCTGGGCGAAATTAAAAAAGTTATAAAAAATATCGTTATAAAAAAATATAAAACCGATGTATCGATAATTGTCGATAAGTTTTGATATATCGATAAGTATCGATATATCGATAAGTATCCATAAGTATAAGCAAAAAAATATAAAACCAAATAATTATCAATATATCGATAAGTTTTGATATGTCGATAAGTATCGATATATCGAAATTTATCGTCATGTATCAATACATCGATATTTTTCGATATATCCGTATGTATTTTCAAATATGAGTCGTTTATTTTGAAGGTGGGGCGAGGCATAAGTCCACTTTTGATAAAAATGAAGATAATGATAAGATATGTAAAACTTGATATAATCTTTTTATTTGTAATCAATTTTTCGTAAACAAATATCGCGACGATGATGCATAGGCTAACTTCACCGCACAGTTCTTTAAACAAAATGTTCTGGATATAAAGTTAGCTATAATCGATCAAATACTTTAATTAATGACCAACCAATGTTATAGATTTCGTGTAGTTCTAATTATAAAATAATTCAAGAACGCTGTAGTATCCCAAAAATATAAATTCTGTTGGACAAAAAAAAGTAAAAAAAATTTTACCGGAAGTGAAAAACCGGAAGTTAGACTCTTAGCATATATACCAAGTTTAAATCTTATTCAGTTATCAGGAACTGCTGCTATTGAAATTTCAAATAAACAGGTGTTCCGAAGCCTCCCACCACTTATCCCAATATCGTCCAAAAACTAACCAGTCATTCAAATATCATTTCATTTTTGACATTCAAATATCTATCTTTTTCCAAAATTTCATTAAAACTGATTTATGAACGAAGTCTGTATGCTCCCATTAAACTCTAAAAATAAAGTGAGAAAAGTTAGCAAATGTATGGTGGACCTCCCTCCCGCCACTTTGATCTTCTCACTCTAATTGAAACCTTTTAAATAATTTTCATCATAAATCATAATTACTTCATTATTGCAGGCTGTAGTCTGCATAAGGACACTGAAAAAAATAAAAAAATTACAAAACACAATTTTTTACCGGAAGTGAAAAACCGGAAATTGGAATACAGAACTGTTGTGAACCGTACTAAATGCTTATATACCTTATATACCACTGTTGTGAACCGTACTAAATGCTTATATACCAACCTTCATCCAATTCGATTATCAGGTACGGATGTTATTGGGCTTTAAAAAACAGGTGCTTAGAATACCCTTTACCACTTTGTTCAATATTGCTTTGTTTAATCACCTCCTAACCATAGATATTTGCATCTTTTTCCAAAGTGTCATCAAAATTCATTCACGAACGAATTTTGTATGTTTCCAACAAACATAAAAAATGTAGTGAAAAAACCACCAGTTGTATGGTGAACCCCCAACCCTTTATCCAATGTCCTCCAAAAGATGATAAAATCTCTCTTGTATTACTTGAAAGCTTTTACCAGCGATCGATAATTATAGGCTAAAGTAGGGATAGACACTTGTAGAAAAAACTTTTTAACCGGAAGTGCCAAACCGGAAATTGGTACGCAGAAATATTGGAAACAGTACTAAAACCTTATATTCCAAGTTTCAATAAGATCGAAAGCCGGAATTAGAAGTTATTGCAATTTAAACTTAGAGGTGTTCGGGAGACCCCACGCCATTTTGTCCAATTTTGAAATGAATCCAGATCTTTCATTTCCAAGTGAACATGGATCATTTGCTAAAGTTTCATCATAATCCTATGCAGGAATGTCACGAAGCCACCCAATTTTAAAATGCAAAGTTTTTAAACTTTTGTTTCAAAAACGTACAATTTTAAGTATGAAAACCATACTCCCTCCCCCATCAGCTCCAAACTTAATTTGACAGACAAATTTTAAAAAAATCACATAGTCAGACAGTTGATAAATTTTGATAAAAAAACTTAATTACATTTCAATGTTGAGATTGTTTGGGAGTGAGAAAGACTGAAAAGACTTTTTTGACCCAAACAGAGTCATTTAAAAGATCACTCAATTTAAGTAACATTGTAATTTTGTACATAACTTTGCGTTGCACAGTTTTTGAATTATCATCAAAAAAGTGTAATTTTCACTATGCCTGTACCTTCCTTAGTGCAATTATCCAACCCTTAGTGCACTTATCCTGCCCTTAGTGCTCTTATTTTGCCCTTTCCTTAGTGCTGAACTTGATAGACTGGATTGAAATTTTTAGTAACATTTAGATCAATTGTCAATTGATTGACCTTTGTGTTTATGGTCTGGAAATATAAAGGCTTTACAGCACAACTTTATGTCAGTTATACTCAAGAAGTTACTCGATGAAGCATAGGAGAGCTAGGTTAAATAATATAATGTATGTCACCATATTTGCGTTTTGACTAATTTTGTACGTGAGGAACCATCTCAAAGACCCATGTTCCCCTTTGTTAAGATGCCCATCTCTCTTGCTATTTCTGGTAGCTTTTAGCGATCACGTGAAAACTGACTCTGTACGAGTGTTAATATGGACCTTTCGTACAAAATAATATTAATAATATTGCTACGGGATAGCGTTTATCCCCACAGAATCCTAAATTTGGGAATCTCCTATTATCTGAAAAAAAATCTAGCCTATCATTCCAAAGGGGAACGAGGAATAAATAAAAAAATTAATATATTTACTGTAAGTACCTTAATTTATAACTGTTGATTGAAGATTTGGTCTATGTGTTCCAATTCCCTTGACTAATCAACCAACTGTATTGGATGAACTAATTTGTGAACATCAGTTGCTGCTGCTGAATTACACCTTCGTTGTTCGAAATGCCCAATTGAACATTGCCTTTAATCCTTTAACTTTCCACTTCATATTTTGCTTTAAATCCATACGGTTTCTACAACCGGAAAATCCACCATACACTCGACTGTTTCTAACTGTGGTAATATGCTTCGATCACTGTTATCCTTACTACTCATACTTTCGATAACATCATTGGATACTTTATTTTTCATGTACTGCCACTTTTATAAAGCAATCTTTTTCCTTTATGATAAATTAAGTATAAACTTAATGAAAACAGAATGAAACACTTTGTTAAAAAATATATATATATTTCATCCAAATCACACACTAATGAAAACAAAGTTAACCTTTTTTCTGTATAAATTAAAACAATTCTTTTTAAACTCAAAATAAAATGGAATTAGTATTTTTTCTTTAATACGTTTTATTGAGTGTTTAATAACAATCTCAATTCAACATTTTGGTTGAAGACCCAAAAACAGAAAGACAATATTTTCAAACAAAAATGTGTTTTTGTTAATTCTTTTTGACATCTTATCATGTCAAAATAGCTCGGGTAATACTAAAAAGAAATTCAATAAAGATTAATAACGACATCTGTTTGTTAGAATTGGAAATAAAAATTTAGTACGTTCGTTTGCTTTTTATAGTACAATTGAAATTTAACTAGCAGTTAAGTATTAGAAAATTTTAAATTATTGTTAATGTGAAAATGAATGGAAACTAATGAAATACATTTTTATTGAATTGAAAACGAAGATGAATTTGGTTTTATTATTGTTTTGCGATTATTGCGATCGTTACACCATGAATTCAAGGTAGAAACCAAGATTTTTACTCTTGAAATCACAAAAACGTCGCCATCCCCTCCATGACAGAAAACCACCGCACTACTTCCACCTACTAAACTGTATCTGGGATCGAGATACCCACAGTCACCGGCGTCAAGACCGATGACCGGTTCCAACACTCATGAAGTCCTTAAGAACTTCACTGAGCATTGAGACCGACCATCCATCCGAACGTCAGCACCATGGACACCCCGATACAACCAGTAAGTATGACCTGAAGATGTGAACCCCAGAGACGACAATCAGCCAGAGGAACAACCCTACCTAACGAAAAGACATCATTCCCTGATGTCTTTCGCGTGATGTACTCCAAGATTCTTACCGCTCATATCTATGCACTCATAAAGTACATTTCCAATCTTAGTCTTAATCATTGCAGGCAAGAACTTTGGAGCCAATTTTGCCGAGAACCTTTTGGTAGCGTCACTCAAATGATGTTGCCGTACAAACACACGTTGTTGCGGTTGAAAAGTCCGTAGTTTAGATCGCAGGTTGTACTGATGTTGCGATTTCTTGAAAGCTGCTTTCAAATTCTGTTGAACTCGATTCCTGAGCAGAGTCAAATGATCAGCGCGTTCTACTTCCTCACCAGCATCTTCACCAAGCTTGTGTAGTGATCTCAACAATTGGTAAGTATTTCCATCCGATATTGGATGTTGACCAAATAATAGATAGTAAGGTGAGTACTTGGTAGCTGAATGTACTGCAGCCCGCAGTGCATAAGCGATTTCACCAATTAATGAATCCCACTTGGTATGTTGACCTTTTATGAACGCTCGAATTGCTGCTAGAACTGACCTATTGACCCGCTCTGACGCGTTGCTTTGAGGACTATAGACACCGGTCCTAATGTGTTTAATGCCGAAATCTGACAAAAGACTTTGAAAGTTCCTACTAGTGAACTGTTTGCCATTGTCACTGTGCAGAAACTCTGGTACCCCATATGTAAGAAACACTTCGTTCTTTAGAAAAGCATTCACCTTCGGTGAAGTTGCATTCCTAAGTGGTTTCAGTAGTACAAACTTCGTAGCATGATCCAGAACTACCAATAACACCGTATTCCCAAGTGTTGAACGAGGGTACGGTCCCAAAAAATCTATATAGACTCTCTGCCATGGACGTGCTGTTTCGAATTGATATTGCATCGGAGGACGCAATATCTGATTCGTGGCTTTTGTTTGTTTACATGTGTCGCAGGACACAACATAGTTGTGTACCTGCGACGCCATGCCCGGCCAATAGTAAAGACGTCGAAGTAATTCTAAAGTCTTTTTAACACCCCCATGAGCAGCAGTACTATCATCATGATGTTTCTGAATCATGTTGGAAGTCATCGGTTTTGGTACCCAGAGTTTCCACACAGGAACATCGTTGGGTATTGCATCAGGTTTTGGCTCAATACGAATGTATAGCTTATCATCCACGACTTTAACTGAGGGAAAGTCCTTTGGTGATGATTGAACTTTAGCTATCATATCCGTATATTCCTTGTGCCGATAACCTTCATTGTCGATTTTAATGTCGTTAGTGTGATGTGTTAATGCTTCCGTCAATTCTTCGTGTGTATCGTCATAAAGACGAGATAGAGCATCAGGGACTATGTTTTGGGTACCTTTTTGGTGGACAATGGTAAAATCCATATGTTGGAGTTTTAGGCTCCACCTAGCCAGACGACCACTCAAGTCTTTCTGTGACATAAGCCACTTCAGACTTGAATGATCAGTCACGATTGTAAATCGGTGACCTTCAACATAGCCCCTGAATTTCTTCACACTCAGAATTGCCGCAAGACATTCAAGCTCAGAAACCGAATAGTTTCTTTGAGCTTTATTAAGTTTCTTCGACATGAAGGCTATCGGACACTCATGTCCGTCTGTATCAACCTGATACAACACACTACCTATCCCTGTCAGACTCGCATCGCATCTAATAAAGAACTCTTTATTATAGTCAGGGTTTACTAATACTGGTGCTGTAGTCAGCAATCGTTTTAAATTTTCAAAAGCAGCTTGCGCTTCTAATGTCCATTTCAATTTCCCCGAACTCTTCTTCAGTAAATCTGTAATTGGTGATACCACGCTTGCATAGTTTGGTATGAAACGTTGGTACCAACCAGCCATTCCCAATAGTCTACGTATTTGTTTTACTGTAGATGGAGCTGGATACTCTGCTACAGCTCTTACCTTATCTGGATCTGTTCGAAGTCCATCTTCACCAACCAGAAATCCTAAGTATTTCACCTCTCTCAGAACAAATTTGCTTTTCTTGAGGTTTATGGTTAACCCAGCCGCTCTTAACAATGAAGAGACTTTGGACAGCAACTCCATATGTTCCTGGAACGTGGAAGAGACTACCAATAGATCATCTAAATAAACAAAGACATTTTCGTGATATTGATGTGGTATCACTTTGTGCATTAGCCGACACATTGTCTGGGGAGCATTGCACAATCCAAAGGGCATAACCCGGAATTGATACAATGGACGACCAGGCACTGTGAAGGCTGTCTTGTCTCTAGATGCTTCTGCCAGAGGAATCTGCCAGAAAGCATCTTTGAGATCAATACTTGAAATGTACTTTGTGCTATTTAGACGACCTAGTAAGCCATCAATCAAGGGAAGTGGGTAAGCGTCCTTTTTCGTTAGTGAATTGACACGACGGCTATCAATACATAATCTGTTTTTACCAGATTCTTTTTGTACCAACACCACTGGCGAGCACCAAGAACTGTTACTCTCTTCGATCACGCCCATTTGAAGCATTCGGTCAAGTTCAGCATAGACCTTTAGTTGGACAGCCGGCGATGTGGGATAATGCCTCTGTTTAACAGGTGCATTATCACCAACATCGATGACATGTTCAACCAAAGAAGTCTTTCCGAGTCCAGACACTTCAAATGACGGGAAGGAATCCTTGATCATATCCAGTTCTCGTTGCTGGTCAGTGGTGAGGTTATGTATATTTAAATTTTGTGGCTCTGTACGAGTCAGTTCACTAACAAATGAAGGAACAATACCAAATTTCTCCCAGAAATCTATGCCCAGGTAGAGCTCTTCTCGTAGTCCAGGGACAATATGAAACCGCATTGGTTTAGTGGAGCCATTCACAGTTATTGGAACTTCTATGTAACCCAAAATTTTATTTGCAGTACCATCTGCCGTACGAATACACGAAGTGTACTTACGGTAAGTTGTACCTGCTGACTCCAATAATTCCAAGGAATTTCTTCCAAGTATTGTGATTGACGCTCCACTGTCCAATAGTCCTGAAATGTGTTTGTCCAAAATCCCTATTGTTAATCGCGGCCGAGGATCCTTTGTTTCTGAAAGGATAGATGAAATACAAGCTTTACGAAATAATTTCCTCATCCTCCAATATCTAATATTACGTTCTAGACGTCTAAAATACGTTCGATGTAATGATGGGAAATTAAATGTACTAGGTGATTTTATTCTGGTTTCCTGAGTGGTGATCGATCGTCCTGCGTTGCTACATCTCTCGTTGTTTTCTTCGGGCTCATTGGATGTTGAACCGAGGGTACCATCCCCGAAGCATGTACTCTCGGACGGTAGTTTAACGACGGGTGACAATATGAACAATTTGCATATATAACATCCGGCTTGTTACATTTCCAACAATATAGTTTAATTCTATTCTTAGAGCACTCAGGAGCTCGATGACCGTTTACTCCACATCTGAAACACACTATTGGTTGTCTGGATATTGATGGACCAGGTTGACTGTTGTCAGAGGTTATGCTAGGTCGCTGCAATATCCGTCTCTGTGTTGAATCCACCGCATCAATATATCCATGTTGTTCTGGTTCAGCATCCACCTCATAATCATCCATTTGCTGTACCTCGCTAATTCTTAAATTTGATGTTCTGGTTGGAACTGGTGTGGACCACAAACGTTCAAACTTCTGACATAAAGTCCGAAGTTCATCCATTGAGTGTATTGTTGCTGCTAATGTAGCATTTTTGAGATCCACACTCAGTCCCTCCCGAGCAATCTCTAGCATTTCACGATCAGCAAATGGACGTGCTAAGCGACGGTTTAACGAACCAATCTCCACCAGATATTCGTATACGCTCTCCTTGGATTTTTGTTTACGGTTCAGAAGAACGCGCAAGATCGTCTTATCATCAGTTAGCGTACCGAAGGTCTGTAGGAGTCCCTCCCTTAGCACTGGGTAGGTCACCACCTCATATTCATGAGTTAAATTCAAATAGTATCTGTCGGCCGCTGCTTTCAGATACCGTGGTATGATAGACCTGAGGTCGTCCCATGACACACGGTCTCTTCTGGCAGCCGCCTCCACTCTATGAATGAACTCATGAATATCAGGAGAGTGACCATCCCCTGTGAAGGTTGGAACCCAATTTGAGTCATAACGACTCAAATTGTTCCCACGAACCCCTCGGTACTCCACTGGTGCTAACGCTGGAGCCGCGTCACGCCATACCTGAGGAGGTTGGTTGTATGGTGGTGGTGCTGTTAGTGGAGCTGGTGGATATATTGGTGGTAGTTGTACCTGTGGTACTGATGGATAATTTAATTGTGGTTGTGGTTGTACCAATGCTGGATTGTTATGTGTATGTTCAGACTGGAGTGATG
Source organism: Diogma glabrata (assembly GCA_963693315.1). Taxonomy (NCBI): domain Eukaryota; kingdom Metazoa; phylum Arthropoda; class Insecta; order Diptera; family Cylindrotomidae; genus Diogma; species Diogma glabrata. The sequence continues at coordinate 327,472,836 of OY856186.1, read as the reverse complement.
GACCCAATTGTGGTATTGCAAAGTCCTCGGCTCTCAACCCAGATTGCTGGAAATAAGCCGGTGGTAATTGATCTGACCGTCTCTGATGTTGCTGGTTTGGACGATTCAGACTATTTATTGTTTCCGATATTGGCCGTACTGGGATCGGTGTGGATCTCTCATCTGGTTGAAAAGCAGGTGAAACAGGTGGAGCAGATGATACTCCTGGTTTACTCTGCATAATTGGACGTGTTGATAATGATCCTATTATACTCCAAGCGCGTGACAATTGTGAGATAGCGTAGGTGCGGGCTTCTTGCAAGTCATTGCGAGGACCCAACCTATTCATCCTACCCGTATAATGTAACACTCGATTCGCCAAACCATCCAAGAGGGTCTGATCAATCGGTGACTGAAGTCGACGTACTTGATCTAAAACAACTTGTGCTGCCTGCACCACCGTTTGAGACTCAGCTACCAAGTCTCTCGCATGAGATACCGTTACTGGAACTGCACCATGATCCACGTGGTTTCGCAGTTCCTCTGCCCAACTGACCCCTCCAAAATCCACACCCCGAACCAGACATTCGATCTGCAGTTCGGTGGGTTCCAGTCCATAGAACGGATGGTCAACGTCTAGTTGGTTTGACATTTTGATGGTAAAATTTATCAAATCCAGAATTCACAAAATCAAACAACAATAATAAAACCAATTCTCAACAACCAAAAAAAAAAAAAAAAAATGTAGAGTTAGTACGACGGAAATGTAAAAGTGAAAACAATAAAAACCGCAAAACGGAAAAAAACAACGAACGCCCCAAAAAAACAGAAAATTTTTGTAAAAAACAAACTTGTAAAGGAACAAAAAAAACTGTCGTAGCTAATCTTTACTGAATCTTTACAGAAATTCCTAAGATATTGTATATTAAAATATAATTTATTTATTTAATTTCAGATATACTGAAATATATATATATACCTAAAATTAGTTATTGACGATAGCACCCCTAAAATATATTTATTTATTTTAAAAAAAATTGAAAAATAAAAAATATTCAAAAAGGATGTTTATTTATTGGATGCAACGTCCTAGCTCAAAATATTGATTTATTTTTTAAAAAAAATAAAAAATATTTATTTATTTCTTGACGTATTGCTTAATTAATAAAAAATTTATTTTATTTAATTACCTAAAATTATTTAAATTTAAAAAAAATTATTTAGTTACCTAAAATTTAATTTACGAAAATTTATTTTATTTAATAAAAATTATTTATTTAATTTTTTGAAAAATTTGTTTGATTTATTTTATTTTTATTTAATATAATAAGAGATTCCCAAAATCTAGATTCGTCTGGAGACACATAAAAGTAAGTATGGCTACAATATCCATTTTATTTAGTATTTGAATTATCGCGTTCGCGAGCCCACTCCAACAATGCATGTGAGAACCGACTAGAAAAGCCCCTAACGACCAGATTCTACAGAACAGTATCTCCCCAACCTAACAAAAACAATCGCAACTGTCACGATTAGACTCTAGGCCCATTTCTACTGACCCAGCTGCGGTTGTTCTACCTAAAAATAAATTACCATTAAACTAATGCCATAGTCGAAGAACGCTCCCGAACACCAGACTTCAAATCCTAAACTTAATGAAAACTGTCTATTGCAAGCTAAATGTAAGAGTGGAAAAATGTTGAAGTTGTGTGAGGTGAAGCCTCGATCCTGATAAAAAAAAATGATTGGTTCTCCTCTTCATTTCGTTAAAGAAGCTTCTGTGCAGGGAATGGTACTACTGGTTTGTACCTAAGTACAGACCAGCAGTAGTCACTCCCTTATCACCAGAAAACTCCTTCTGAAATGAAGAGAAGAAACCAATGAACTTCGATCGCATGTCCATAATGGACAGAGGCGATCTAAGAACATAATTATGTTAAGGAGATAAGCCCCATGGATCCTTTGTTAGAGGTACCGCTGAGAGAAATTATCAATTACACACTTGTAATCATTACACAACAATAAAAAAATTAACACCCAAAAAAAATCAATTAATTCTAACAAACGCTCAACTGTAGTGGAATGTACAATATTTTCATCGCGAGATTAAAAATAGTTCGAATCTACCACAACCAAAACAGGATTTTCACCGATTATAACCATTAGTGGTAAAGAAATTAAAATCATGTATTTATTTCACGCAGGCCAAAATGCACCGTTAAAACGAGCATCAGATTCCAGATCTAATTTATTAATGTATAAATATTTAAGTATGATCTACTATCCAATTCCTATCAATGTATAATATTTGCCAAAGCTACTCACAAAAAGTTCAAATGGCTAAATCGTTTCATCGGTTTGGTTTCTTAATTTCATCTCGTTGGTGCTATTGTAACATAACACTCCACACAAACCACTACATCCGCTTCCTATCTACAAAAATATGTACAAATATGTACAATTATACAACAATTAACCTACTATATACACTATGTACAATGACAGTATAAAAAAACAGTCTCCGAAAAAAATTACTGCCCCAAAACGGTTTTTTTCCAAATTCAGAACAAAATACATTTCAAAGATGCACACAATTTCCCGGGGCCACTTGCGGTCCCAACCACCGTCGAGGGTTCTCTCCCCTGTGATTGGACTCAGAGATAGCGTTCTCTTCAGCCAATATCTCCGCATAAGCGTGCATGACTGACGAGAACTCTACCTCCTCGGCCAACCACGCTGCCTTCTGCTTCTTCCTCCTACTCTTTTTCTCCCTCCACCTTTTCCTATCCCTTTCTAGCCTCCTCAATCGATATCTCTCTCGCGCATCCATCACTTCATCCACACACTCATTCACTTCATCAACTACCACTTCTCCTACCAACTCCTCATTCATCTCATCCACTTCCTCCACTCCATGCACTACCTCATCTGCCCACTCATTTATCTCCTTATTCATCACTCCATCCGCCAACTCATTCACTTCCTCATTTACAATCTCACTTATCACTACATCCAACCATTCATCATACTGCTCATTCGCTATGTCATCCATCAATTCTAAATATAGTTGATTCCTTTTCTCATTCCGTTCTGCATTCATTTTTTCCTGTTCCCTCTCATTCACCACATTCATCACTTCACTCACAATCTCATGCATTACTTCATCTACCTCATTCACACCCGGCTTAACCGCTGCCTGACCCAACTCTCCTGGCCCCGGCCGACGCTTGCTCCTAAACGAGCCAAAATTCTGACTGTGTGCATTTTTGAGTGTAAGAAATATAGTGTTAATCCAAATACAATTCTACACTATTGTAAAAACCAAATTAAATGTTAGAATTAGAATTTAATCTTTAGAATATTATATTTAATTAGAGAAAAACAAATAATGGTATTTTTAACACTGGCTCTACCAAGAACTCAAAGACCAAAAGGTTAATGCGAAAGCAGAATACAATTTCCTTTCAAATTCTAATAAGTCTTAGAATTGCTTATTATTTGTCTTCTTCAAGTAAATATTTATATATCCCAAAATTAAATGTACCTGTGCAGCATTTAATAGTCATTTGAATTCGTTATTGCAACTACCGCTGAATTCAATTCTCAAAAATTCCTTTTAAATTTATCAAATTGTGAAATTCTTAAAAATTATTAAAAAAATGAAAAAATTCTATATATATTTAATATATATGTAAAAGAAAAATATACATATAAAAAAAACCCAACTGGTTCTTATCCAAACAAGTTCGAAGTCAACCAAACCGGTTGACACCGCCCAAATACATGAAAAAAAATGAAAAAAAAAATATTTTTCGCGCCGAAAATAGCTCTAAATAACACAACAAATTCGTACCTAACGGTAACAAAACTCCACCGTAATCACGGTATTATATTACCAAAATATTCCCCCGGTCCGTTTTTGGTTCGGCGACAGATTGTTAATATGGACCTTTCGTACAAAATAATATTAATAATATTGCTACGGGATAGCGTTTATCCCCACAGAATCCTAAATTTGGGAATCTCCTATTATCTGAAAAAAAATCTAGCCTATCATTCCAAAGGGGAACGAGGAATAAATAAAAAAATTAATATATTTACTGTAAGTACCTTAATTTATAACTGTTGATTGAAGATTTGGTCTATGTGTTCCAATTCCCTTGACTAATCAACCAACTGTATTGGATGAACTAATTTGTGAACATCAGTTGCTGCTGCTGAATTACACCTTCGTTGTTCGAAATGCCCAATTGAACATTGCCTTTAATCCTTTAACTTTCCACTTCATATTTTGCTTTAAATCCATACGGTTTCTACAACCGGAAAATCCACCATACACTCGACTGTTTCTAACTGTGGTAATATGCTTCGATCACTGTTATCCTTACTACTCATACTTTCGATAACATCATTGGATACTTTATTTTTCATGTACTGCCACTTTTATAAAGCAATCTTTTTCCTTTATGATAAATTAAGTATAAACTTAATGAAAACAGAATGAAACACTTTGTTAAAAAATATATATATATTTCATCCAAATCACACACTAATGAAAACAAAGTTAACCTTTTTTCTGTATAAATTAAAACAATTCTTTTTAAACTCAAAATAAAATGGAATTAGTATTTTTTCTTTAATACGTTTTATTGAGTGTTTAATAACAATCTCAATTCAACATTTTGGTTGAAGACCCAAAAACAGAAAGACAATATTTTCAAACAAAAATGTGTTTTTGTTAATTCTTTTTGACATCTTATCATGTCAAAATAGCTCGGGTAATACTAAAAAGAAATTCAATAAAGATTAATAACGACATCTGTTTGTTAGAATTGGAAATAAAAATTTAGTACGTTCGTTTGCTTTTTATAGTACAATTGAAATTTAACTAGCAGTTAAGTATTAGAAAATTTTAAATTATTGTTAATGTGAAAATGAATGGAAACTAATGAAATACATTTTTATTGAATTGAAAACGAAGATGAATTTGGTTTTATTATTGTTTTGCGATTATTGCGATCGTTACACGAGTCTACTGCAGGCATTCCGCAAAGTAGCTCCAAATTGTTTTCCTAAATCTATTAGCATTCTGCTTGCAATTATGCTAGCAGAATTGTTGGAAACAGCTAGTAATCATTGCATATTGTCAACGAAATTTATCGCGTGTACTATGCGTTTTTAATCGTTATAGTTCAACTTGGTGCCGCATTCGAAAATTGATGTGTTGACGTTGGCTAGCGGTTATCTTTTTGGTATTTAAGGTCGCTCATGTTTGGCGTTAAAATTTTTTTTAACTAGATTTTTAACAGCAAACACCAATAGAAATAGTTTTGATGTTGATAATCTGTACAAATTGCAAATGGTATCATACTCGTCTTACATTTACCTGGAATGACGATCGTAGTTTTATGATTCATGGGACACATGTAGCGTTTTATAATTAGCAAAACTTATATTATAATGGAACTTATATCTGGACTGGAGCCGGTTTGCCTACCATTGATTATGACTCTGGTACCCTGAATATGATTAGAAATATTGATTAGATTTTAACGCGTAAAACTATCGAGACCGGATCAAAACCGAATCAGATCCAATATGCCATTTACCAATAGGGTCGGGAGGTTTAGGTTTTGCCTAAGCAAAATACTAATCGAGAGCTTTTTAAAACAAATAAATAAAAAATATTTGTGCCTACTATATATTTCCTAATTTAATATAAGTTGTATGTTGTCTTTTTGAGCCACTCTTATCACAGCCTTTCAGGCGAGAGTCGATAATTAAACTACACATGGATTCGCACAAACAATGTTCATCTCAAATAAATAGGATTCAGTGATTGTCAATCCAATTATAAAATCAGGCAAGCTTGTTCAAGAATTTTACTTTTAGCATTGCTGGATTTTTTTCCATTCATCCATATTTTTGTAATGCCCGATAGCTGATGCTGCTTTAAAAAATATGCTGCAATATTGAAATTGAAGAAAGTGAATTATAATATTAATATTTTGTAATAGTGATTATTGGAAATGAAATTATTTTTTGCCTATTTATATTATTCCCACACGAAATCAAATCATATCCGTTCAATATTACCTCTATTAGCACATTGTGGGTTTTAATTCCATAATTCGTTCTCCTTTATATTAAAGCTATTATGTACCTCGATTAAAATTACGAAACTATAACAATAAATATTTATTATTATTATTTTTTTTTATATCTTATTGATCAATAAACATATGTATATTCAAAACTAATATATGTAAAATTTATAAACAAATAAAAGTCGATGTTCGCGGTTTTGTTTGAAGAAACCAACATTCGCGTTATTTTTGTAAAAAAAAAAATTTAAACATTTAAAAATTTGTGTAAAATCAAAAACAAAATTTGCGGTTCTATTAAAATAGCAATTTTTTCATAAAATTTAATTTTATATAAAATACAAAACCAAAGTATGTAGTTTGTGTAATATTTAATTTAACATTTTTAATTTTTTAGTATTTAATGCATAATTTAGTGAACAGTTGAATCGGTTTTAATTAAATAGTTTATTGATTTTATTCTAACTGATGCTTCGATATTCAGGGGAAGAGATGGTCAAAAATACTTCGTTCTTTAACGTGTTGCTTAATATTACTTGTATAACAGACCCTTAGTCTGTTTTAGGTAGATTTCACATAAAATTCTACCTTTTTTGTTAACCAAAAGAACCCCATTCTTGAATATACTATGTATGTTCGTTTGTCTGCCTGTCTGAAATTTCATAAACGTAAAAAAGGCAATATTTGTAGTATAGTATTATTTTTGTGTTATTTTTGATAAATTTTTAGCGACAAATATAGCGATTCGTCGCGAAAGCGTAAGCAATTCTCAGAATTCTATGTTTCGAGGGGCTTGAAATGCTTTTACTTGGTCAAATGTGGGATAATTTGATCGAGCATTAAATTTTAGTAATATTCCAGTTTTTCATTTACATTTTTAGGGTTCTGAACTTTAAAAAAGTAGAAACGGTACCCTATTGGTAAGACTTCGGACTCCGTCCGAATTTCCACATAATCGATTTACTCACAAACTGTAAGTGCTATCAAGTTGAAAATTTGTACAGTTTTTAAATGTGTTTTAACACGCCTTCTGATAACAAAAAAAAAATTCAAATGTTTGTTTTTATCTATATTTTATGAACATATGTAGATAAGGAGATAGCGAAACAAAAGATTTTTTTAATAAATCAGGTTTGGCTTAAACAAAATCGAAAAAGATCAAAGAATTTAAAAAAAAAAATTCAATGACTGCTTAGTTTTTGAGTTATTGTCAAAAATGAGTGTTTTTTTCTTTTCCCCTCTTGTCCTTTACTTCAAACAGTACACAAAAAAAAATTTTGAATTGAATTCGTGGTTATGGGAAATGTTGTAAAGATTGAACGAATACTATAGCGGTCGGCTCATCATTTCAAATGTTATTTTGAGGAGGTTGAGAGTGAAAATTTTGTGAATATTATTTTTGACCATTTTTTCTAGTCCAAAACAATTTTTTTTGTAATTTTCCAAAGCGCAGTTTTCGATTTATGTTAAAAAATGTGAAAAGAAAATCCTGTCTCCTCCCCTCGCCCCTTAACTCCGAACATTACAAAAGAAAAAATTCAAGATTATGGGAAATGTTGTAAAGATTAAACGAAAACTATAGCGGTCAGTTCATCATTTCAAATGTTAGTTTTAGGGGGTTGAGAGTGGAAATTTAAAAAAAAATTATTTTTGACTCTGCCGATTTCTCTTAAGACGTTTCAAACTCAGCTCTAACTGGGCCAGAAAATTAAAAAAAATTGTCGCTTCTAAAAGTACACGAATTTGCGCTAATTATGATAATTTTTGTATTTTAAAATATTTTTGTTCATGTTGCTTCAGTCTTATTTGCCAATCAATTTCGAAATCTAAGCTTTCATTTTCATGGCTCAATTTTCTTAAACTGGTAAAGAAATAAAACTCAAACATAGAAATAAAAAATGAGTTTTTTTCCCAAATGTAATTACCGACTAAATAGCATTATATTAGGGCTTAAATCCGGGTCAGATTCGGCTTTACCCATCCACTGATAGGAACCGAATCAGACAACCGGACCTGGTCCAGATCCGGAATGTAACGCTCCAAACTATCCTCCTCGAATCTTGGATCATAATAAGATCAGGGTTGGATCAGTTCAAACAGGACATTTACTACTACGGTTGTGAAAGTGTTTGTCTGAATATAATGCCAGTCGAGGGCATTGCAAAAACATCAATTAGCTCGGGCTGACGACCCAAAAGACGATAAGAATAAAAACCATCTTCAGCCATCCATTCACTACGGTTAACAAATTTTAATTTAAAAATAAAAAAGAGGGCAGTATTGAGGACTGCCGACAGAAGTGAAAACTTAAAACTGTGAAATGACTGTGTTTTTATCATCTAAATACAACCAAATCTATACTTTCTTTACCACACTTCCACGCGGTTATTAACTGAAAAAAACAAAAATTCAATAAAAAAGAAAAAATCAAAATATAAATCAAGAGAACAAGAGGAAAATTATTTATAATATATTGTTACGATTCAGAAAAATCTAGACGATTACGGTCACTTCCAGGAAAATAAAATCAACAAAACACAACAAACAAACTAATGAAATGAATATTGTTGTTGTTGTCTATTCTTAGAAATAGGGTCAACATAAACGATTTTATGAATCAAATCAACATAACGTAAAATAATCGAATATTCTAATATTTTCTCAAGGTTTCTGAAAAGTGATGTCGAATTATCTAGAAGTATTGCAGAATGTATATAAGAAAATTACTTCTTGTAGTTTTGAATTAGTTTATTTTAAACCTGCGATTGTGAAGTTAAAATTATAAAAGTGATCTTTAAATTAGTGATAAAGTTTTAAGTTTTATTGAGTAGAAATATTTGGTGTATTATTTTAAACGTTCTATTACTGGAAATAACTACCATCAACCGTTGGAGTTTCGGAAGCTGTTGGAAGAATATTCCAGTCAAGAATATTGTTTGCTGTATTGTTTTCCTGTTGTTGTGAAAGAATGAAGTTGTTGAATATTTAATAAAACCTGGTGTGTTTGCTAACTAATCAGTGATCAAACTCGGAAGAGATTGGGAATTACGTTTATCGAATTGTGAGTTAGGCCAATTCAAAGGAAGGTTGGAAAAACGTAACATTGGTGACATCGGCGGATTAGTTAGCTGTTAATAATGGTTTTATTAAGGGATTTGAAGGTTCTTGAGTTAAAGAAAGAACTAGAACAACGTGGATTGGCAACAACCGGCAACAAAACTGAATTGACGATACGGCTTCGAGAAGCTATGGAAGCTAGTGGAGTAGTTGTGGAAAGTTAGCAGTTTGGAGTGATTAGTACAAATGCTGATTCAGTAACAGGTGATGAAGAGAAAAGTTCTGTTGCGGAAACAACAACCTCATTGCCACCTGCAAATTGTGATTTTACGCAGTTAATTGCTATGATGCAACAGATGAGTTTGAACATCAGTCAACAGAATCAGCAATTGGCTGCCGTAAATGCCAATATGAATCAAAAACTGGATGATGTAAATACAAACATGGCTACCACTAAGCAAGAAATTAGTTGTAACATCAATCAACAAATGGCTGCTACTAAGGAAGAAATCAGTAGCAACATCAATCAACAGCTGGAAATAGTCAACAATAGCATGGCTACAACCAAGGAAGAGATCAGTTTGAACGTCAAGCAAATAATGGACGAGAAACTTCTCGAAATATCTACTACGTTACGGGAGGAGGTAGGCAGAGTTTATCAAGAGGTGAAAGAGCTAGAGCAGAAAGTACATGATGAAAACAAAAAGGTACTTGCAAAAGTAGATGATTTCGAGAAACGGTTGCAGGATGTTGAAACAGCTAAAGTTACTTCACAGGTGGTACAACAGATAGCAAATATTAAATTGAAACCACAATCATATGACGGTACCACATCCTTCGGTATTTTCAAGTTCCAGTTCGAGACTGCAGCAGATCAAAATGTTTGAAACGCCGAAAACCGTATTGCTGCATTGATAGTTGCTCTAAAAGGGGAAGCAACTGAAGCATTACAGGCGGTGCCGGAAAACTACCGAAAAAGCTATGCTGAAGTAATGAATGCGTTGGAACGAAAATATGGCAGCGACCACAAAAAGGAGCTATACCGAATCGAGTTAAAGGGTCGTTTGCAACGGAATGGAGAAAGCCTTCAGGACTATTCTTCGGCAGTAGAACGGCTTGTACATTTGGCACACTCGAATACTCCACCGTATTTTATGGAGAAAATGAAGATTGAGGCTTTTACAGATGGTATCCGAGATCCAGAAATTAGGATCAAAGTAATGACTACACCTAAGGCGACTTTCCATGAAACTGTCGCATACGCAATGCAATATGAGATGGTGTTGTATCTTGGATGCTGAACATCTAAGATATTAAATATTAATAAAAAAACTTACCTAGTCTTAGGTTTTTTTTTGAAGAACAACACAACAATCCATCAATAAACAACAACAAAACACAATAACACAATAACACAATGAAACAAAAACTTCGACACTTTACTTTTTAATTTTAATGTTTTTTATTTGAATGTAAACTTAAGACTACTTTTCTATTTCGTTTTTTGGTTTAAAGAAACCTCTTAAAAACTATTTACATAAAATTATTTATATTTAAAGTTTAAATATATAATGTATAACTTAGTAGATCGTAATTCATAAAATAAAACTATAAACACAAAAAATCTAGAAAAACCCAAAACACCTTAAATTAAAAATCCTTTAATTTGAACAATAAAACTATAAAACAATATTTCAATAATTGGGATTGTCTAAAGGATTATTGTGTCGCCAAACATTGACAATTTGTTTTATTGGTTTATTACTCTAAAAAAAGGAATATCTTTTCTTAAATAAAAAATTCTTATTTTTAGCAAGTAAACTAAACTAATATAACTGTAAAAGATTATTGTTATAAAATTATATAAACCTATTTAATAACCCTATATTGATGACGCTTCTGGTTGGAATATCTTGAATTACAACATCACTCCTTCCTCTTTTTTTTTGATTCTGGCAACAACAATTAATGCAAAGACGTTGTTTTTGACGGAATCATAAACAAATTCTATGGTTTGGTTGGAATTAAAAGTTGTTTTAGTTGAACAAACACCATTAACTATTAAAACTACTTGGCTTTTGACTAGTGCGCTGCAACTCTTAATATAAAAAATATTCGAAACAAACTTCATTTGAACTTCATTTGAAGACGAAACCCTGTATGTTTCCTTTGCATTGTAGAAATTATTTCTTGCGTTATTTCTAGGAGTATTTTTAATTCTTGTTTAACTCTCGTAACCTCGTTGCAAAGTATGATACAACTTTATTCCATTTTAATACCTGCTCTTCTTCAAAATATCTAATTTCATTCTATGTTTGCGTACAATTGTATGATTTTTCGAACATTCTTATTAATAACGATAATTTTCAACTTTGTTTTAGATGTTAATTTTTTGTTGTTTTGACCTCTCTGCGTACAAATATTATTGCTCGTTAGTCACTTTCCAAACGTTTTTGGTTTACTTAATTGTATTATTAATTCCTTTTGCAATTGTTCAGCAGCATCATTCTTCGAAGATTATTGTTAAAGACTATGATTGTTTACTTAATTTATTATAGCCGTTCATTTTCGATCTTACGATGATTTTATATAAAATAAAAATGATTTTGAATCTTAAAAATAATTTCTAATGTAACCTTTTTTCTACTCCTTAAAAATCTTATTAGTAAAGATATTCTGAATATAAATTTAAAAAGACAACTTAAAATTACATACCTAAAATTATGCGCAAAGGCTTCCAATCATAATAATTCCTAAAACCAATTCTTACAAACTATTATTTTTTTTGTACTATATATATGTATTTGGTCTAAAATTAAAATTTATTATTTGAATTTAACTATATCTTTGAATTAGAATATTACACATTTTGAGTTCTTTTGTTTTGTTTTTAAAACATAACTAATAACTAATAATTTTTAACTAATTTAAATCAGAAATTTAATGATATAAGACATATTTGTTCTACTTAGAATCTATTCATTTTCTTTTCCAAAAACAGTAATATTCGATTTTATGACTTTTAATAATAATAAAGTAGTTATTTATTTTTTTTTAAATAATCCTGGATTATGAATCGTCTTATTCTTATACATAAATAAATGTTTTTAAATGTTTTTAATCAAGGGAAAATTTCCATAATTTTATCAAATAAAACTAACTCTTCTCTTTTTATTATTTATTCGCTGAAGGCTTTTAATAAATTCTTATGGACTATTTTTTCTTTATTTCCGATTCTTATTTTTACGTTTACATCGGATGTATTTTCTATGACATAATACGGTCCGATGTAAAGTGGTTGTAGTTTTCGACCTTCTCCTCTTTTGCTATGGTTAATCATTAACACTTTGTCACCTATTTTAAAATCATTTTGTTTTGAATTCTTATCAAACCGGCTTTTACTATTTAACTTTTCTAAGATTTGAGATTCTCTAGCGAATTGGTGTGCCTTTTGTAGTTTAAATTTCAACTCATGCAGATAGTTGTCATAATTGTAACGCACATCTGGTTCACATCTCAAAGAATTGGGTATGCACGCCTGGAAGCCATATATTAATTCAAACGGCGTGTAATTTGTAGCTCTGTTTTTTGTAGTATTCATTGTAAAAATACAAAAATCAATATAATCATCCCAATCATTACGATTGCTATTTACTACACATCTTAAATATTCTTTCATCGTTCTATGGGATCTCTCCAATGCTCCGTTCGACTCTGGGTGCCAAGCCGATGTTCTTGTTTTTTTAATTTTTAATAATTTACAGACGTTAGAAAATAAATTACTCTCAAAATTTGCACCCTGATCCGACAAAACATACATGCTATCTATCATACCAAATTTAAGAATCACGGAGTGTACAAATTGTTTTGCAATAGTTTGTGCTCCCTGGTTCGGTATAGGAACCGCGCCAGCAAATTTTGTCAAATCATCCTGAAAGGTCAACAAGTATTTGTTGCCATTTTCTGTTTCTGGCAATGGACCAACAATGTCAACTGCTATTCGTTCCATTGGTCTTCTTGCTGTAGTGGTGATTTGCATGGGAGCTTTCGTCTGTTGCGAATGTTTGTTTTTCTGGCAGATTGCACAATTTTTAATATACTCTTTTATTTGGTTTTTCATTCCTTTCCATTGGTAGTTCATTGAAATTCTGGACATTGTTCTATCAAAACCCTGATGTCCTCCGGTTGGGTTATTGTGAAACTCTTTCAATATTAACTTAATATCTTCTTCCTTAGTTATCAGTTTTGCTTCATTTTTTAAAATCAAAAATCTGATTTCAGTTTCTTTGAAAGTTTCTATGATCAGTTCTTTGATTTCTCTAAAATTAGCAAAAGTGATCACATTATCGGCTTCTGAAATAGTTATATTGGAAATATTTTGTTGTAGCAGCATTTCTTTCAATTTCTTCAACCCCAATGCGGTAACTTCAACGTTATGAATATCATCATCTTCTTCTCTTGACAACACATAAAACTCCCTTGCGTCTCCGTTAGAATCAAAAATCACTTCCCCCAACTTATGATTGTTTCCCGACTTCTTAAGCATATCATTGTTCAAATAAGCAAAATGCAAGGTTGAGTTATATGTTTTCAAGAGATTTTTATCATGTGATTCGATCATTATTGTAGGTGGAGCTTCCTCTAAAATTTCTATCTCGTCCTAGATATTTTTGCTTTTCGCTGTGGATCTTGTAACCACATTTACCTCGTAAGTTTTCGCAATATCTGGTACGTATCGAGACAAACAATCAGCAACATAATTTGTTTTCCCTCGTACATGAGTAATGGTAAAATCATAATTCGCTAATCTTATTTTCCATCTGGTGAGACGACTACTTGGATCTTGAATGGACATAAGCCATGAAAGGGGTTTGTGATCACAAAAAACTTTGAATTTAACGCCGTACAAGTAAACCTTAAAGTATTCAACTGCCCAGACGACTGCTAATAGCTCTAGCTCAGTTGCTGAGTACCTTGTTTCTGCATCTAATAAAGTTCGACTTGCAAAAGCAATCGGTAGCTCTTCTCCTAAATCATCTACCTGTGATAAAACCGCAGCGATTGCTTTAGAGGAGGCATCAGTCGTTAGATGGAAAGTTTTATTGAAATCTGGGTATTGTAAAATGGGGGGACTTATAATTGTACGTTTTAAATGTTCAAAAGCTGTGTCACATTCTTTACTCCAAATATATTTAATCCCCTTTTTTAACAAACGCGTTAATGGTTTTGCCTTTCCGGCGAAGTCTGCAATAAATTTGCGATAAAATCCAATCATTCCTAAAAATGATTTAATGCCTTTTTGATTTACTGGGATTGGAAAGTTTTCAATTGCATGCATTTTCGATGGATCTGGTTTAATGCCATTTTCTGTAATAAGATGTCCTAAATAAACGACTTCTGTTTTAAAAAATTTACATTTTTCAGGCTTAAGTTTCAAATTATGCATTCGTAATCTATCAAATACGTTTTTTAGTCTAATACTATGCTCTTCCAGGTTTTTCGAATAGACCACAATATCATCTAGATAAACAAAAGCTTCTTTACCGTTTATGCCTTGCAAGATTGAATTCATCATTCTTTGGAAAGTATGACTGGCTGATTTTAACCCCATTGGCATTCTACACCATTCGTAATGATTAAATCCAGTTGAAAATGCGGTTTTCTTTTTGTCTTCGTCATCCAATAATATTTGGTGGTAACCCGCCGAAAGATCTAAAGTGCTAAAATATTTTGCTTTACCTAGCTGATCCAAAATATCTGTTATATTTGGGATTGGAAAGTTATCGGCAATCGTAATGCCGTTAAGTTTCCTGTAATCGACCACTAAACGCCATGATTTTAGTCCCTGAACTGTTTCTTTCTTTGGCACTAATAACAGTGGCGCATTCCAGCAGCTCTTGCTTGTTTGGATTAAGCCGTTAGCCAGCATTTCAGATATTTGACGTTGAATTTCTTTTCGATGTATAATTGGAAGTCTGTATGGTCTGACGTTTATAGGTTGAGAATCTTGAAGAGTAGGGATTTTGTGTTTCACTTTATCGCAGAAAGATAATTGCTCACCTTCCAAATGGAAAATGTCTGAATAGTTTTTAATTAACTCATTAACATTTTCCCATTCTAGTGCTGTCATATCATTTTTATTTAATAGGGTTTGCAATGTTTCAATTCTGTTTAAAGTGCCTGTTTTCCTACTGCTCAATAATTGACTCTCTATATTTTTGGTATTTTTTTGACTATACAACAACAAAAAATTATTTTTATTATTTCTCAACTTTTTCCAATCCGTATAGGAGGTTTTTTCATCGTCACAATATATATAATTATTGGCATTTTGGACCGTACACGTGTAATGTCCGTTATTGGTTGCATTACCTATATGATGTGCGATACCACTCAGTGTATATTGACATGAGCTAGTTTCAAATGGACACTGACTCATGTCAAGAATCTCTGATATCTCCACCTCACTATGTATTTTTTGGCCTAAATTATTACATTTGTTCAGTACAATCCATAACAATTTTGGAAAATTTCTCACAAAACTTTGCTCTGTTACTTGATCATTAGAACATTTTGGACAATTATAACCCTCAATAGCTTTAGTTGCAAAATATTCTTGAAAGCAGTCGGACAACTTTGAATTTTTTTGTACATTTAGTCGCAATTGATTAAATTTTTCTACCCTCGTTTTTTTGTATGTGCAATTCAAACATGTGTGTGTTGTTTCTAGTAAGCCATGGAAATTAAATTCATTATTAAAAAATGGTTCGATGTTCTCCCACAATTCCATTGGATCTTGTGGGGAACCGTTTACTAGTTCTGGAATGAGAAGTTCTAGTTTGTTAACCAATTCGGTGGTGTCAACAACACTGGTATTGGACTTAAATAACTTCCATAACCTGTACCAAGTACACTTGAAACAATCACAAACGCCTCTGTATAATTGCTTTTTATTGTATCCACAATGTGGTTTCATCTTTGATATACCATCAACAAAAAACTCATTATTCAATAAAATTTGTATTAACACGTTTATGTAGCAAGTGTTGCCTAAGTTTTTTATTCCGGACAGAGGTTTAATTTTTTGCGTATCGTCAATTTCTTTAGTTTGTTCAATATTACAGTGTGTATTTGGTTCACCTATGCTCTTTTTGTTAAAACTTATTTGGATGTTATTCCTTTTTAAAAAGTCAACACCCAAAATTCCGTTTTGCGAAATATTAATATCATTTTGTACCACATGAAACTTCTGTTTAATGTAACGTTTCCCGATCAAAACAAATATTAAAATTGTACCTAATGTACTCTGAACATTTGACGTAATACCTCTTATAAAAATGCTTTCATTTTTATCAATTGCATTTAGGTGATTGTAAACAAATTGCTCCTTTATCAAACAAATTTCTGAACCTGTGTCCACACAAAATTTAACTCGCTTTTCCGTACCGTCAATCATTATTTTTGAACAAAACTCCGCGTCTCGATCTACGTAATTGTTCTCTTGAATAATGTAAATTTTTAGATTTCCGACAGATTTATCATATTGAGGTTCGCTTCCTCTGATAATCTGTCGCTGTTGGAGTTTTTTGGGTTTGAAATTTGTTTAATGTTGTTCACTTTTTCTAGTTTTAAACTAACAACTTTGCCAGGGTTATCTTGGTTCTCAAGTTTTACAAAACAATTTTTCGCTATATGACCTTTTTTCTTACATCTATTGCAGACTACCGGCTCTCTATAGGGTATAAACTCTCTGGGATTAGTTTTATATTGGTTAAAATGCTCTTTATGCTGACAAGCATATGGTTCTTCTTCAACAGCCATTGCAATTATATCGTCAAGACTTTTATTAAAGCTAGACCCGATGATTCTGTTTTTCAATGGTTCGTTTAAGCCTTCCTTAAACGCTCTTGCTGCTTTAGTTCCCATTTCTTGTTGAACATGTTCAAGCACTTTAACTTCATTATAAGAAAATTTTGCAACTGAATAAGCTTCGTCTAACAAGGTTTTAATTTTATCCGCAAAATTTTGTACATTTGAGGAACCCTGTTTAGTTCTACTTATTTCTAGTTCTCTTTCCGAAATTTTCCTATGACGTATTGACCCTTCTAGAGCTAATTTTAAATCATTAAAATTTAACACAGTATCTCGAGAGTAGGCATCGATTGCTTTATCTCGCAGTTTAAAAACCAAGTTTTCAAAAAAATCTATTTTTCCTTGATTAGAAAGTGAAGTGTGAAATGCATTACATCTCAAAATAAATGTATTTAGTGAAACGCTATCTTTGCCACCGAATTCTGGCACTCTTTTGTCAAAATCTTCATATAAAAAATCACTCATTTTTTTAACAATAGATACGTTTGTATTAAAACAATTCACTTTTTCCAAACTAGGAGTTACTATAGATTTTCTATTTACTATTTTGCTAGGGTTTAAAACTTTTCCGTCTCTTAGTTTAGTGGGCGAAAAATGTTTTGCTTTATTTGTATTACTCTGTTTATTTTTACTGCTCATCTATGTGCGACATATAACCCGTTGTTAATTGTTTTTTATAACTTAATCACACAGGATAAAATAAATAATATTTTATTCAGCTCATTTACGTTACCGGTGATTCGATTTTTATTATTTTTTATTTAAAAAATTATCACTTCGGTAACGGTCACTTCTGACACCAATTTGTTGTATCTTGGATGCTGAACATCTAATATATTAAATATTAATAAAAAAACTTACCTAGTCTTAGGTTTTTTTTTGAAGAACAACACAACAATCCATCAATAAACAACAACAAAACACAATAACACAATAACACAATGAAACAAAAACTTCGACACTTTACTTTTTAATTTTAATGTTTTTTATTTGAATGTAAACTTAAGACTACTTTTCTATTTCGTTTTTTGGTTTAAAGAAACCTCTTAAAAACTATTTACATAAAATTATTTATATTTAAAGTTTAAATATATAATGTATAACTTAGTAGATCGTAATTCATAAAATAAAACTATAAACACAAAAAATCTAGAAAAACCCAAAACACCTTAAATTAAAAATCCTTTAATTTGAACAATAAAACTATAAAACAATATTTCAATAATTGGGATTGTCTAAAGGATTATTGTGTCGCCAAACATTGACAATTTGTTTTATTGGTTTATTACTCTAAAAAAAGGAATATCTTTTCTTAAATAAAAAATTCTTATTTTTAGCAAGTAAACTAAACTAATATAACTGTAAAAGATTATTGTTATAAAATTATATAAACCTATTTAATAACCCTATATTGATGACGCTTCTGGTTGGAATATCTTGAATTACAACAATGGTACAAAGGTTGTGTATGCCATCTGGTGGATGCAGAAAAAGGAATGTAGAGGGGAACATCAAAGGGGAAGTTTTGGCACACAGAGATAGAAGCGACATCAGATGCTGGGTATGTGATGAAGAGGGTCACATGGCACGGGAGTGCAAGAAAAACGGGAAAGCAGACAGATTGTCGTCTTCTGTGAAGAACAGAGGAGCCGAAAAAATGGAGCACGTAGGGTTCAGGAACAGCAGTAGAAAACTCCTGTGCTGGATATGTAGGAAATCGGGCCATATCTCACAGGACTGCTGGAACAGGAAGCGTGATAGATCTTCGTCTCCTATTCAACGGCAGCCTGTTGAAGGTGCAACTGTAAAGCCAAAAAGTGAGGAGAATGCAGCCTACATTCCAATTTCAAGAATTGCGGTAAATGGTGAAAGCTTGGGTATCAACGGACAACTTGAAGGTAAAGGTGGCTTCATGACACTGGATACAGGTTCAGCTCGAACATTCGTTCGCAAAGGTTTAATTGACTGTGTTTTGGAACCATCAGATGGGTTGAAACTCCAAACAGTAACTGGAGAATGCGCTGAAATAGAAGGTAAAAGAATCCCTGAAATAAAATTGGGAAATAACTACTATCAACAAGAGGTGCTTGTGGCTGACATTATGGATGAAGTCATTTTGGGGATGGACTTCATGAAGGCGAAGAGATTAGTCTTCGATTTTGGATGTGGAATCCTAAAGGTTAAAAATGTGGAGATGCCACTACTTGTGAATGAGGCAGAGCCAACAGTTATTGGCAGCGATGAGGAACTACGCAGTGCAGAGGAAAATTCAGCACCATCCAAACAGATAAGGGAGAGAAACGTCAACCGACGCAGACGATTAAACAAACGCCGAAAGTTACAAAGGAAACAGGTCCAAGCCCATAACGAAGTGAGCGATGTAAAAGAGGTGGTTCAAATAGCTGCAAACAGCGAAGGCAAACAGCTGAAAATGAGAATGGTTCGGAGACATGGCAATGTGAAACACTAAAAGGGAAAAGATAAGGAGGACTTTAGAGATAATGAGAATCCATACTTATCACGGTGGGCGGACATAGAACAAAGTAATGGCCAAGGACTTAGAAAGGGACCAGAAGCAATTCTAAACCGCCTGGGAAATAGAGAAAGAAAAAAAAAATGTTTGGATTCAACAATTGGAGGAGAGATCTAGATCCTGTTCGGGACGAACAGGCTTAAGTGGAGGGTAATGTTACGATTCAGAAAAATCTAGACGATTACGGTCACTTCCAGGAAAATAAAATCAACAAAACACAACAGACAAATTAATGAAATGAATATTGTTGTTGTTGTCTCTTCTTAGAAATAGGGTCAACATAAACGATTTTATGAATCAAATCAACATAACGTAAAATAATCGAATATTCTAATATTTTCTCAAGGTTTCTGGAAAGTGATGTCGAATTATCTAGAAGTATTGCAGAATGTATATAAGAAAATTACTTCTTGTAGTTTTGAATTAGTTTATTTTAAACCTGCGATTGTGAAGTTAAAATTATAAAAGTGATCTTTAAATTAGTGAATAAAGTTTTAAGTTTTATTGAGTAGAAATATTTGGTGTATTATTTTAAACGTTCTATTACTGGAAATAACTACCATCAACCGTTGGAGTTTCGAAAGCTGTTGGAAGAATATTCTAGTCAAGAATATTGTTTGCTGTATTGTTTTCCTGTTGTTGTGAAAGAATGAAGTTGTTGAATATTTAATAAAACCTGGTGTGTTTGCTAACTAATCAGTGATCGAACTCGGAAGAGATTGGGAATTACGTTTATCGAATTGTGAGTTAGGCCAATTCGAAGGAAGGTTGGAAAAACGTAACAATATTATGATTAATTTCAACAATAATAAGGTTATTTGTACTATCAATTGCGTTTTCTTTATTAAAAAGTATAAAGAAAACAACACAAATCAAATATGATAAACACAATTTTTTTTTATTTTACTTAAAAATACAACAAAATCTTTGCTTACTATACCACACTTACACACCATACTTAAAGCGAAAAAAAATCAAATTCAATAAAAAAAAAAAAAACAAATTATAAATCAAGAAAATGAGAATAAGAAATAAGAAAATAACAAATGATTACAATTTATCTCACTTTCTTTTAATATTTATTTTATATTTAATATTTATTTGACGTGACGATGACTCGAATATATAAATTTTTTCCCATACAAAATCGCACAACGCGCCTAAAGAATTTTTGACTCCAAAATAAAAAAAATGAAATAAAAAAACAGCAACAAAAATTATAAAAAACAGGCCACAAAACGCTACTTTTAATAACTGAAGAAAATATTGAAATGTCGTAAAAATCCCCTGAATGTATTCTAAATTTTACTTCGTATCGACGTGACACTGTGCTAGAAGACTATAGCAATAACGTTACCGTAAATTGTCCGCAATAACGTAACGATATTATCGATTATTATCGATATTATCGACATTATCGATAATATCGATAATATCGATACTATCGATAATATCGATATATCGATATTATCGATATATTGATATATTATAATCCCATATCGATATTCGATAATTATCGATATTTATCGATATATCGATATTTTTTCCCGGCCCTACTCTTGAGGCCCCGTTGGACGTCATCTTGTTCTTGAATAGATTAAATTTTTGAAAACGATATTTTACTTGATAAGTTTGTTGTCTAATCAGATAATTACAATTATAAATTATCAATATTATGTTGATTTTGTTGTTTTTGTTGCTGCTGCTGCTGCCATTGTAAATGTTGTAAATTAATATTACTATTGATTTTAGTCGAATTGTTGCACCAAAAGTAATCACGTTATTGTTGAACAACTAGGTAATTACGAAAATTGTTGCACCAAAAATAAACAAATGATGAATGAATAAATTATATAAATAAATGAATAATTTTCTGTTTATTATTATCTGTGAATTATTTCCCCAAAACCAACCGTTGAATAAATTCTGTAAATAAATGAAAAACGCGGTCAAAAACTTATCGGACAATATGACCCTTCAATTTCACCAATTTTTGTTAAACAACTATGATAGAATTAAATTTGTGGTAATGGATTTTCAAAACACCGGTATTTCGGCATGTTTAGGTTCTCGGTCTCGACAATAGTAAACAATTTTTTTTGAGAAGGTTATCCTAGAAAACAAGGTAATAAAAAAAATTGTAATAAATTTACAAGACCCCGGCGATCGCCAGGTTTTGTAGTTTTTCCGAGCGAGAAGCGATCGACTCCAGGAAAATAGAGGAGAAAAAATTTGTCGAACTCGTCAATGACAGTGGGCTTCACGAAGTATAAAATATGTGGTAATCATCAAATGAACGAGACCAGGGCCTGATGACGTCATTGAACGCCATAGAAAAGAAAAATTTTAATATATACAATTTGCATTACATACACACTGAAAGATAAAAATCCGGCATTTGCTAATAACCGAATCTTCAAAGATAAGGCAATCAAATTTGTGGTTATTATGACAGGCAGCATTCGGTTGGCACAAATGAGGATGTCGTGAACAATTTTTTTCATTCAGGGTAGTAGGTGTAAACTCCCCAAATGTGCCTCATACTCATTTTAATTTTAACAATTTATTTTCTGATTGAGTCACTTAAAAGCTTAATTTAATCGATTAATATTGAGTTTAATAGATTGTATTTCGAATTCATTATTTTTATTATCCGACCTACGAATAATTAGAAAACCGAGGAGCTGGTAGTTGTTATTATTTTGTTGAAATACGCTTTGTCCTGGAAATGGAAATTTAAACCCGAGTCCTCCGACTTCAAATCCAACTACCGTAACACTTGATCACTTAACATCTGTTTGCAGTTTTACTCCTCGGTAATTAAAATTTTTTCGTCTTGACCGACTTGTTTATTCAACCACAAAATGTATGTTTGTTGAGATACTACATACTTTGTTCCTGAATCAATTTTGATAACACGTTAATAGAAGGTGTACACTTATATGGTAAAGAACTTATAAGTGTTTGAGCAAACTAGATAAAGTGATTATTTTGTTATACAGCTTTTGACTTTTTTTATTCAATATCGAAGTGTTTGTCGGTTCTCTAATTACAATCTTTGTTTATGACAGGATTTTCATAAAACTATGATACATGACTTGGCTTTTTATGGTAAATAACTGAATAGCCTGTTGGTGTTAGTGAACACAGCATTGGGACTACCGAATAGAGGTTTGTTTTAAACAATTGCAATCGATTTCAATGAAACAATTCTGCATCCCGTCTTTTGGTTTAGTCAAGCTTGATAAAATTATTTTTGTTGTAATTTTAATATAATTTTTATATATTTCGCTATCACTATTTCCAAATTCGTACAACATTCTTCTATATTTTCTACTGATGCATTATTCCTTTAAATTTATGCAATTCGGCATTTAATATGTTTATCCAAAAAAATATTGAACCGTTAAAGTGACTGTTTTGCATATAATTTTCATCCGCTTTATAACCAAAATTTTTACATTTTCAAATCATTTAACAAATTACATCACTGTGACAAATTAACCATAAACTGACACTTTTATTTAAGAATAAATGATCCATGATTTTTGTTTAGATGCATTAAAGAAAAACAAAAAAAAACATAAATTTTTCATTGTTGTATGAAATTAAAGGTGAGGTAACAGATGGCGCCAGGCGTTAACAAATAAGTAACTTTTATATACACAGAAATCAAATAAAAAAATAAACAAAATTTTTTGTCATGGTATTTGATTTTTCAATTAGATTAGATTTATATCAGCCATCAAATACCCACCATCAATCAAAGAATATCTAGTTACAATGCAGTGGGAGTCATTTATATATATTTAAATGATATTTAACTAATTCAATTCTATTTTGTGATTCTTGGTCGTATTTGCTTTGTAAATAAATGAATTTGAAACCTAGAATTTTCACGTTATTGAACATGGAAGTAAAATTTTCTATTTTTATCCTGGTATTAGGAACTGACTATAATCAAGTCTAATAGTCGAAACAAACTCTCCACGCTAATTTTAACGGAGCCAATTTCAGCACAGCACAATATTTTTTTAAACTGACAGTCGAAGATAAAATATAATTTTTATATAAACGCTCGTCTTGCATGCGTTTTACTTTTGTTTGGCACCTCACCGGGTAAAACTTGCATCTCGTACATTGAATTTGTTTATGTTATTAATTAAACTGACTCAGACACAAACCGATACGTACTTCAAAAATATTTTAACATTACATTATGTTATGTTTTGTTTCTTTTCTAAGATTGGTACTGACTGTCATTGAATTGACACCCTAAAATATATCTAACAAGTTTACGGTGGAGTTCTAACTATTTTTTTATGTTTTATATGTTTATGTCTGTTGATTTTTATTTTTATAAAACTATAAATTTATTTATTTTTGTGACCAAAGATGTTCACCATGTTGATGATGATGATGACTATTGTTATATCATTGATACCAATAATAATGATGATGAAGAAAATTTATATAATATTATTTTATTTAAAATAAAATCAGAGATGGTATCATAGTTTTGTGATTAGATTTAGGCTGGAATGATTGTTAAATTAAATTGATTAATGGATTTTCTTCATTTGTGTCTTGAGGTTTTGATATAAAATAAAAACAAAAAATAAATTAGAGATTATAGAACAAATCTAAAACTTATTTTTGAATTATTACATTAAATTAGGATGGGCAGTAAATAACTACATGAATTTGGAATTAATGTTAAATTTAAATAAATACATTTATTTTAATTCGATTTACTCATAAATTAAAGAGATGGTTGAATATAGATTGTGAATTTTGTAAATGTATTTGTATTGTGCTGAAAAATCATCCATCCTAGCATCTTATCAATAAGCTGTGAATATTTTGAACTTACTTTTTCGACAGTAGAATACCTCTCTAGTGTGGCTTTAACCATAAACTTAAAATACATCGCAACTGATATACATATTAGATCAGACCAATTAATTCTGATTAACTAACTCCGTATTCCGTATATATTTAAATCTTTGAATTCAAACTAAATAATTTTGGTAATTAATAAATTCAGTAAATTTAAAATTTATTTCCTTTTTTTGTTAAATTTGTAAAGGCATTTCGATTTTGGTATAATATATTTTAACATTAGTAAAAAAACAGTATATAAAAAAATTAAAACTCACTTAATTGGGCAACAAATCTGTCATTCCCGGAAATACCTCACACAAATTTAATGAATAGCTCCTAAAACGAAAATATATAAAAAACAGAAAAAAACGATGAACAACAATAAATAATCATCTAAAAAAAGATAAACATTTTTTTCCAATTAGTATTTTATTATTTATTTTTGGATTTTAGTCAATTGAGTACCTATTTTGTTTAGATTTTGAAAATTTGTTTACTGGATGTATTTTTTGAATGACTAATTTTGAGGTGGTTCTAAAAAACTTTTTATTAATTGGTGCATTATGATGTACTTTGCGCCGTACATATATGTGAGATGAAGAAAAAAACGAATAAGTAGGTATCGTATACAACTGAATCATAAATGCAGCGTTGCCTTGTTATTTTGACTAGGTGTTATTTAATTAAAGACAAAACAACCCAATTTGAAGTCGGTGTTACAGAGAACGTTCAGAGGGTGTTGTATTGAACTATTATTAACGATAAATTAAAAGTTCGTTCCATCAGCGAATCCCAATTGGGGAGATATCTTATAATTAAAAAAATCCAAATTATATTATTACAAATTGAAAATACGTATATTGTGAAAAAAATGACATTATAGATTAACAAATTGCATTGCTAAAACCCGGCCAATCTAATATTCTGTATAGGGTCATCCATTTACGTTTTGTAAAATTTATCGTCATTAAATTAAATTATATCACATGTTCTCACTATAATAGTAATAAACATTTACGATGTTCAAAGTTTTTACAATCAATCCTTGTAATAGCATCGAATGCAGAAGTATCAATTTCCAATGTTTGGTAATCTTTTTTATGGAGACTTAAACTACAAATAACAAATAAAAGTTTGACAAACAATTGAATTTCAAATATTCGTCAAAAAATGTTCTCTATTTTATTTTATATTTTTTTTCAATTTTAAACTTTAGAAATATTAAAACTTTTATAAATAAATTTTTGTTCAAACTCAAAATCAAAATTGATAATTCTATTTTACATTGCATCTAATAATAACAGAATACCCGATGTTTTTTAGCGAGAATTTTCTATCTACGTTTCTTTTCAAATATACGTTGATCACCCTCACGCCCAATAGTTATTCAGAATTTCCATCACATGATCTCAAGATAAAAATCAAGTAACTTGAGAAAAAGCTGTCCGTCACAACCGACAAAATCTAGAAAACCGCTGAAGGGATTTTAAAAATTTTGATTTCTAAAAATAGGTACACTCAATAGTAAGAGCCGAAAAGACGATAACTGTACCGGAAATGTTTCAAAAAAATCGTCAAGTGTGTAAAAACAAGGAAATATGCGTTTTTTTTCTTATCAAGTGATGAGTAGGAACAAAGAATGCGGAGAAATTTTGATGGTCGGGATTGGTGTGTGAGATCACTAACTAGATTATTTCATTAGAAGTTTGTCACAAAACGTTGTCAAGTGTGTCAAAAGAAAGATTTTAATTTATTTGTTTGCCAAATGTTTTGGAAAAAAATAAAATTAATTATTTGTATGACATAAAATTTTATTATTATTATAGAGAATTATGGCGTTGCCAAAAAAATAATGTCAAATGTGTGTGTCAAAAGAATGATTTTCATTTATTTTTTTTAGAAAAAAATAAAATTAGTTGTTTGTATGAAATGAAATGTAATGAACATGCAATAATTATTATTGAGAATTTTATTGCATTATAAGTTTGTTAAAAAATACTGTCAAGTTGTCAAAAAAATGATTCATTTATTCTTTAGCCACTTTGTTGGAAATAAAAATTTAGCTGTTTTTATGACGTAAATGTAATTGAACATGAAATTGGACATGCAAATTTTTGATTTTGTTATAGTTTTTGAAAAAATTTTGGAATTTTGAAAAAAGTATTTTCGATTTTGTAATAGTTTTTGCAATATTTTTAGAATTATGGAAAAAGTTTTAATTTTTGATTTTGTTATAACTTTTGGAATATTTTTAGAATTTTGAAAAAAAATAGAATTTTTGAATTTGTGAATTTTATATTTATTTTTAGAATTTTGAAAAAAGTTTCAAATTTAGATTTTGTAAGAATTTTTAGAATATTTTTAGAATATCCAAAATTTTTAAATTTTTGATTTTATTATAATTTTTGGAATTTTGAAAAAAGTTTAAATTTTTGATTTTATTTAATGTTTACAATATTTTTGGAATTTTGAAGGAAATATGAATTTGTGATTTTGTAATATTTTCTCGAAATGTTAACTGGAGAGGTTTTTGAATAGTTTGCTGATTGCATCTTCTTTTCACTAAACTATATTAATATGTTAATGTGTTAATTTTGTAATAAATTTCTAAACAGAGATAAAAAATACATGTACTTTAACAAAGAGTTTTTTGTTTGATATACATCGCTGCCCAAAACTAAAAACAATGTCCTCATAAAAGTTTTTTGCCGAAAACTATATCAAAATCCTTAACCGAGACTGAAGTCTCGATATCTCAGAGCTATGAGATTTCAGCCCCTGCATATTTTTTAAATGTTTTGACGACCCTTGCGTGTTGCATAAAAATTTTCTTTTGGTGAGCGAATTTGCTTTTTGTGAGAAACCGGGAATAACATCTGCATGTGTACTACTCACTGCTTCAGTGATTCATGTTTCGTATTTTTCATATTTTTTGCAGGAGGGATCGATTTTGATCGATTATGATCAATGTTGATCTACGGGTCTGACTACCCTGCGTACTCCAGTCCCTGCCATTGACATATGAGTTAGCGTGAGATATCACATACCACTGGCAATGGCAGGAGATGTCATTAGCCAAGATGATATCTTAGGGTGCTGGCGGACGAACTTTAATTAGTCAACGGCAGCACTTCCAGTCTTAGCTGGGCAGCGTTCCGTAGCGGTACCGCTCATTAGCTCTTCCGAGGAATCGAACCAACACGTAGTTATGTGTGGGCTTTGTGCCTCGGTTGAGGTGGTGGGCGGTGCGTCTGGGGTGCGCTGCATCAGCTGGATTATTGGCATTTAGTTTTGTTTTGTTTTCTGCAAATTTCTCACAATTTGTTTTTCACTTATTATTTTGTTATTATTTCTTCATCTTATCATGAAATATTGGCATATGTCATATTTTGTAGTATGATAGGATTTTTTACTTAGTTATGCATTTTAAAATAAAACACAAAAAAATAAAAATAAACATTTTGATATATATATGGCAGTACAACCGAAAAAAAATAAGTCTGCAAGTGGTAAAGCAAATTTGCGCAATCCACCCGCCCATAAAGCGGCATGTCCACGGAATTTGCAGGGACAAAACATATATGAATCAATAAAAAATTTTAAAATACATGTTCAAAACATCTGCGGATTGAACGCTAACCATGACCACGTGCAACATCATCTTGAGCACGACAAACCGAACATTCTATTCCTTACAGAAACACAAGTTTCTGAAAATTTTCTCTTTATAGAATCGCTTAATTCCAAATATAGGCTCGAATCAGCTTTCAAACTCCATCAGGGCGTATGCGCATTCATTCATGAGAGTGTTGCGTACACGCGCTTTCCAAATTTTGAACTACACGGTGACGGCTTCAATACAATGGTTTTAAAGATTTGTCTTCCAGAAATGACTTTTTTTACAATAGCTTTATACCGGTCCCCCAACAAACGTAACCCAAACTTTTTTAATATACTGACAAAAATTATGGACGAGATTAGAGCAAAGTCCCCTAATTGTGAAGTTATCGTTACCGGTGACTTCAACGTCCACAACAAATCATGGTTGGAATTCTCCAAATCGACCGACGATGTTGACAATAGTGGAAAACTGGCAGAAATTTTTGCCGCGTCTCAGGGCCTATTCCAAATTGTTAAAAGCCCGACTTTCACTCCCCGTAATGGCGGTGATAATAGTTTTCTACTAGATCTCTATCTTACCACAATGCCAGATATTACGAGTGTCGATGTTGCGAAAGGTAGTATTGGAAATTCTGATCATTATTTAATCTCATCAGTTATCAAAACTGATTTACTTAAAACTACAGCTCCCAAACCCCGTAAAATATTTCACTACTCAAAAATGGATAAGAGTGGTCTTCAAAATTTTTTCCATGGTTTCCCTTTCGACCGTCATTGTTTTTACACTGACAATGTAAATGTTTCTGCTCAAAACTTTACAGAAACCATCCAATTTGCTATCAATAAATTTGTCCCTTTCTCCATAGTAAAACCCAAACAAAAATACTTGTATTCGAAAGCTGCCAAAACGGCACTTAGAAACAAACGTAGATCATTTAATATTTGGATTCATAACAAAACTCCCACTAATCGATCCCAATATCTAAAGGCCAACAAAATATCTAATCAGATTATCTCAAACGAAAAGTCCGAAATTGACAGAGCGAAAGCCTCAAAACTTACGTCTATGTCTGTTTCTGACAAGAGTTTCTACAGTGCCATTAATTCTTTAAATTCTGGTACAAAATTTTCTATTCCCCCTATTATTGATGGTGATTTAATCGTCAATGATCCCGCAAGAAAAGCTAACTTGTTCGCTGAACGCTTTGCTCTGAACTCCACTGTTTTGGAAACTCCTAAAGAAATAACACAAATCCAGTCTTCAGGAGTTAATATGAATGAACTTCACTTCAAACCCAAAATAGTCGCTAAACTTTTAAAGGGGTTAAACATCAACAAAGCATCAGGAATGGACAATATTCCACCCATTATTTTAAAAACCTTTTCCAAAGAACTTGCACCAACTTTAACTAAAATATTCTACCAATCCTACAAATCTGGTATATTTCCCTCGTGCTGGAAGTTGGCAAATGTCCAGCCCGTCCCCAAAAAGGGACCAAAATCCGATATCTCAAATTATAGGCCAATAGCTTTACTATCGGTCCTATCCAAAGTCTATGAGCATTATATTAATACACATATTTCAAAATTTCTGGAAGAAAATCATTTAATATCCGACAGCCAATACGGTTTTCGAAACAAAAGATCAACTACCGATCTATTAAACTATGTAGCGCATTGTTGGAACAGCATACTTGATAAAGGTGGTGAAACATACGTTATCGCTTTAGACATCTCCAAGGCATTCGATCGAGTCTGGCATGCCAACTTAATCAACAAGCTCGTTGCGTACGGTTTTCATCCCAATGTTGTGAAGCTGATTCAAAATTTTCTATCCGACCGATACATTTCGGTCTCCTTAGACGGATATTCTTCTGAGTCTAAACTAATTAACGCTGGTGTACCCCAAGGCTCAGTATTGTCCCCAACCCTATTTTTGATTTATATCAACGAATTGTTGAAAATCACCAGCAACCCAATAAATAGTTTTGCAGATGATAGTACTCTGCACAAGTCGTTCGAGCCCCTTCCTTCAAAAGGTAAAATGCACGAACGAATTAATCCTGCCCGGAGAGACGCTGCCATAAACGTGAACAAAGACCTGAATAAAGTCGCCGACTGGGGTGACCAAAACCTTGTCAATTTCAACTCCACCAAAACACAGCTGTTGATTGTTTCCAGATTAAAGACCGAGTTCCCCAAAGATATTTTATTTAGTATGTGTGATGAACCAATAGGTGAATGTAAAAACATTCGTTTATTGGGTGTCGCAGTTTCAAATGACCTACTCTGGAACGATCATGTAATGGCGATGGCAAAAAGCGCGTCTAAAAAACTCGGCCTCCTAAATAGATGCAAAAAATTTTTCACTCCATACCAATTGCTCCATGTTTATAAGTCCTATATTCGTCCCTGTATGGAGTACTGCTGTCAAGTTTGGGGTGCTGCCTCTGTTTCCATCTTGGCCCTCTTGGACTCTGTTCAAAAGCGAGCTATACGAATTGTAGGTGATCGAACTTTGACATCAAAACTTGATGCCCTACAACATCGTCGCACTGTTGCTGACCTCGTTGTTTTTTACAAATATCGTCATCAGCAGTGTTTAGATGAAATCAGCGGCATCATGCCTCAGACTTATTCTTACCCCCGTTCCACTCGGCAATCGGCTGCCGCAACCAGTGAAACGGTAAAGATCCCGCGCTGTCATACTGGCAGATCGCAGAGAGACTTCTTTGTCCGAACTGCGTACAAATGGAATAGTTTGCCGGAACACTTAGTCTCAGGTGGCTTCAACCCACAGATGTTTAAAAAAAGCGTTAATCTACACCTCAGAACGCCAGTTGTTGTGGGACCCAGGTCTAGACCTAGGTCTTAAAAGGTATTTATGTGTTGTTGTGACACATATTCTAAACCCTATTACACAACACATTTTATTAAAAAAAAAAAAAAAAAATATCTAAGAAATTGTTCTAAATTTTAATATTTTAAAAATTTATCCATTCAAAAAATTGAGATTTAGAATATTTGTTCATTTAACTCATGTTACGTATCCAAAGAATGGTACATTCGAAATGAAAACGAAACTATAATTATCCTTCAAAGTAAAATCGTTTCTATCACAGTCGCTTTCCGTTATTAAATTGTTTTAAATTACACTGTGTTCTATCCCACTTTTAATGTATTCTCTATTTAACAATGTTTCGTTAAACGCATGATACAATGGAAGTGGTGATTCATTCAAGCCATAAACAACCACTTTTATTTCTTTATTACTTTAAGTTGCATTTTTTGACAATAAGTCAACAATTGTGGACTGCAAAATTCTAAAACAATGCATTGTTTCTTAAATTAAAAACTCTTGCATAAAAAACCCCACTCGTTTGGGTCAAAACAGATTTTTGCACCCTTCCCCAATCTCCCTCAAAATACTGAAAAATAATTATAATTATGTGACACTTCGCTATAGATTTCGTTCACAGTTTATCAAACTTACTTTTTCTGAGAATTTTTTCAAATTTTTCGTTCAAAATTTACCTCTTTTCCTATAACTCCAAAGACGTTTGAAGTTTTTCTTTGTACGGAGCTAAGTGGGGAAACAAAACATGCCATTTTTCAAAAAGATTAAATAACTGTCTGTTGAAAAGTTTCAAAATATATACATTTTTAAGGGATACTTACGTCCAGCCCTTTGATATGATACCCTACTTGACTCGGTAAAAAAAGTATTTTCTTAAAGGCTGTAACTACACATTTTTCCAAATAATTAAATTAACTTTTTATACTGACAGAGTATACATTTCATTTGACCTCGATCGCATATGTTTTGTGTAAACAAAATAACAAAATTAAACGTGTAAATCGGTTTCTGTTTTTCGAACATCGAATTTGGTGTGAAACAAAGATCTAACGATAAGAAGAGAAAAATATATATCGTAGTTGATATCCTCCATGATGTTACAAAACCAAATTCTATTCAAGTTTACTTTAAAACATAGTTCATGTGTTGTTGAATTATTACTTAAATCTTAAAAAAAACTTATATACTGACATTTTTACATATTTTAAGTTTTATGTATTGAAAAAAATTTTTTGGTTATTCATATTTAATATGAAATTTGTAAAGAAACTATTTAGCGAAAAGAATACAATTTTAATTATAATATGATTGCGTAGATATTACGTAAACATTTCATGCAAAGGTTTGTGTTATGCAAATGTTCGTATAAAAGTATTTTTTTGAAACACAATGACGTTAATATGTTTATCCAATAAAGTTATTTACAATAACTGAACGAATTGTTGGTATTTTAAATTGTGTCAATGTGGAAATGAGCTTGTTTAACAAATGAATCAAAAATCAATTTTGTATTTGTCATCTTTAGTGAACGGCTTGTGTTATACTCATCTCAAATTTCAGGTTCATAGGATTTAGAGTGTACGAGATAATGGATATAATAGGCAAAACACGTCTTACTCTCACTAATAAATCAATTGGTTTCATTTCAATCATTGGTTTCATTTCAATTTTACAAATGCTATTAGTCGAGTTTTGTAAAAAAAATTTTATCTCATAACAAAGATAACTCAATAACTGAAATGACAATACATCAATTTTAATCTAAATGACCTTGATCGAAGTTTTTATTGTCCTTGTATTATTAAAATAACAACTTAATTGTTTTACATTTTCGTAAAAAGCTTAAAAATAAATATTTCAATTGTTTCCAAAAATTCAAATTTAAAAAGATTGATACGATGATCAACACTATGATAGGTCAATGAACTAGCATTTTGCACTCTCATCATATTTGAAAACAAGTTTTTCCAAAACCAATATTAACGAACTGGGCTGGTTTATGCCAAGAGGTAGTGATTGGAAGAATATTTATTTAATCGTGCGTTCTCA
Source organism: Diogma glabrata (assembly GCA_963693315.1). Taxonomy (NCBI): domain Eukaryota; kingdom Metazoa; phylum Arthropoda; class Insecta; order Diptera; family Cylindrotomidae; genus Diogma; species Diogma glabrata. The sequence goes on along the minus strand of OY856186.1, from coordinate 327,439,880 downwards.
CGTATTAGTTAAATTTGTATTATCAAACTGATAGCTATGAAAAGCCTAAGCGCTCAAAAAGTATGTATTGAATCGTAAAGATATCATAAAAATTTCCATTTCGAAAACCTACCCAAATACAAGAATTTCCAATGTTGAAAGGTTATACAAAATTTGAACTTATCTGCAAAACATTCTATTCAGTTCTGTTGACTAACCAGATAAAACCTGGCACTCATATAACATGCCTTAGTTTAAACAAAAACTTAATATTTCAGAAAAGTTGAATATAAGTTATAATTATTTTGTGACCTTTTATTTTACAACGAATTTTCCTATTTATTTTCAATAGCATACTAAAAATTTGTACCTGTTTATCTGCACAAATAAAAAAAATCTCGTACTTGAATAATGCTATTGTATTTAATTTTTGTTTCCCAAACAACCATACAATTCAAATTTACTTTTCTTGTCATTTCCCAAGAAGTTACTTCGGTTTAAAAAAAACCAAAATATTGAACTCTCGAGCCAAAAATGAAATTCTTACCCCCACTTTTTTGACAATTCTCGACGTTTTAGGACCTACTGATTCTAAAAAAGGAACAAAAAAATGTATGTCTGTCTGCCGGCCGGCCGGCCGTCCGACCGTTACAACCGACGAAATCTAGAATACGGCTGAATGGATTTCAAATTTTTTTTCTAAAAATAGGTATACTCAATTATAAGAGCAGAAAGCACCGAAAGTGTGTCAAAAAATCGTCAAGTGTGTCAAAACAAGTAAATTAGCATATTTTTTGCTTAAAAAACTTTCATTTTAAGGAATTACGAGTAGGAACATGGAAGTTGGAGAAATCTTAATGGTCGGGATTGGTATGTGAGACCAAAAACTGTATTATTGCATCATAAGTTTGTCAAAAAATATTGTCAAGTGTGTCAAAAGAATGATTTTCATTTTTTTAATCAAATTTTTAAGCAAAAAATGAAATTAATTATTTGTATGACATGAGATATAATCAGTTTTTTGATTTGGAAAAAATTTTAATTTTTGATTATTTAATAATTTTTGGAATATTTTTAGAATTTTGAAAAAGTTTGTATATTTGATTTTGTTATAGTTTTTGCAATATTTTAAGAATATTAGAAAAAGTTTAAATTTTTGATTTTTTTATAATTTTTGCAATATTTTTAGAATTCGCAAAAAGTTTCAATTTTTGATTTTGTTATAATTTTTGGAATCTTTTTGGAATTTAAAAAAAGTTTTAATTTTTGATTTTGTAAGAGTTTTCGGTATATTTTTAGAGCTTTGCAAAAGTTTAAAGTTTTGATTTCATTATATAATTTTCGGAATATTTTTGGAATTCGGAGAAAATTTTGTAGTTTTGGCTTATAACAGATCATATATTAACATATCATATATTATAACAGATCATATATTAACATAATTTAGTGAAAAGATGATACACTCAGCAAACTACTCAAAAACCTCACCAATCACCATTTAGCGTTTCGAGAAATATTACAAAATCAAAAATTTAGATTTCTTTTAGAAATCCAAAACTATTCCAAAAATTATAATAAAATCCAAAATTTAAACTTTTTTTCAAAATTCTAAAAGTATTCCAGAATTTATTACAAAATCAAAAATTTGAAATTATTCAAAAAATTTTAAATTATTGCAAAAATTATAATAAAATCAAATATACAAATTTTTTTCAAAATTCTAAAAATATCGCAAAAATTATAACAAAATAAAAATTGAAACTTTTTCCAAAATTCTAAATATATTCCAAAATTTCAAACTTTTTCTAAAATTCTCAAAATGTTTCAAAAATTACAACAAAATCAATAAAATAAACTGTTTTCAAAATTCCAAATATTGTAATAAAATCAAAAATTTTAACTTTCAAAATTCGAAAACTATTCAAAAAATTCAAATTCAGATCGAAGTAATTTTTTTGAAAATTCTAAAACAATCGCAAGAACTATAACAAAATAAAAATTTTTTTCAAAATTCTATAAATATCGTAAAAATTATAAAAAATTATAAAAATTATATTAATTAGAATTTTGAAAAAAAGTTTAAATTTTGGATTTTATTATAATTTTTGGAATAGTTTTGGATTTCTGAAAGAAATCTAAATTTTTGATTTTGTAATATTTCTTGAAACGCTAAATGGTGAGGTTTTTGAGTAGTTTGCTGAGTGTATCATCTTTTCACTAAATTATGTTAATATATGATCTGTTATAATTTTCCAGGAACGAATTGATGTTTCGTGTTAGTTTTGCAATAAATTTCTAAACAGAGATAAAATACTTGTACTTTTACAAAGAGTCTTATGTTTAATATACATCGTTGCCGATAACTAAAAACAATGTCCTCATAAAAGTTTTATGTCGAAAACTTTATCAAAATCCTTAACCAAAACCGAGGTCTTGATATCTCAGAGCTGTGAGATTTCAGCTCCTTCATATTTTAAACTTAACTTTTCAAACGGCGAGGAACTGTGTTTTTTTTCTAAACTCTAAAATATAAGTTTCTTAAATTTAACTTTGTCGTTTATTTTGTGTTCTAAATTCACCTTTCTCTAATTTTTGTTTATTAAATTCTGTTACCTAATCCCATTCATCATTTTCAATTCATTTATCATATTTTTATTTATTATACTGAATCATAGATTTCAAACTATGCTACGCCCATCTCAAATAAACTTATATCAAAACAAAATAAATTACAATTTGTATCTAATTTCATGTCCAAAACTATTTATCATAAATAAAATAAGATCAATTAGTATTAATTTTTTTCTTCTAATTTTAGTTTTATGAATAAAATTGACAAAATCATAAAAAATAAAGAAATTGATTTTTAAAATTATTGTACAAAGATCTATAATTGTTAGCTATCATAAATCTTCCAAATAAAAAATAATTATATCTAAAACATTTAAAAAAAAAATTCCAAGAAATTTTTAAATTTATAATTTTCTGATACAAACATATGTATTGGACAGAATTAATTTACTTTGCGGAACTAAGATAATTTTTTTCTTACGTTTTGAGGTGCATAACCGTTTTGATAATTTATTACCAATCCAATAGCTGTAGCCAAAGAACTTATTTTTTTGTTATCGAATGCAATCAATTCTGGCTGGCATAGGTCACCCTTACATTGCAACTTTTGTTTCGATCATTTCCAACAAACACAAAACAATAATAAATGTATAACATCACGAGCCATTTCACAGTATTTCAAACATTCAAATAGTTCAAGATTATTTATTATAATTTTTTTTTCCTAAAAAATTATTTTTGCATCATTAAACTTGTCACCGAGTTGCGACTACTTATAAGATCATCTTTCTTCATTTATTTTTTTTGTTTTATATATCATGAAATTAGTCATATTTTCTCATCTCTTTTCTTAAACACACTTAAATTCACTTATTTTTAAGTCTTTGTGTAGAATATCATATGTGTGCAGATTAAGAAATAAATCACTTATAAACAAGTGTAACTAATTAATATGTGACAAAAATTATATGATAATAAAAAAAATGTGATATAAGATTGAGTTTAATATTAGTGTCTTTATTGAAACATTTTGACAAGTTCATGAAATTTTGATTGAATCTTCAAAGTATGAAATACTTTTTTCATACAAATATAATATTAAATCTCGATTTTTTTTATACGCGTATCTTTCTGTTTTGTTTCTTATTTATTTACAATACACTAAATATAAAAATCATAATTCACCCCCATTCATTGTATCAACCTAATTTATTGAAAAAAAAAATGTCAAATTAAAAAGCAAATAAATAATAATTTTTTTTTTGCTAACAAATTATGATTTAGTTATTCATTTCTGAGTTACTAATTAATCTCTAAATGTTAACTTATCTTGTTCCCTCAATGTATTTATAAATATTTTGATGTGAATAAGCAATTATTAAAACAGAATGTTATTATATTTGACATTTATGTGAACCACATTTTATCATTATATCCGAATTTATTTCAACCGTCGAATAAATTACAAAAAACAACTAGCAGCGATAAACATGTTAATTTTTTAAGGAGAATTTTTTTTATAATTGTTGAGGAATATATTATTGTTAGCCTAAAAACAGGTTGATGTTACACAAACAAAAGAAGAAAAACAAACAAAATATGCTCAGTAGCTTATTGTTAAAATATTTATAGTTGTTAACGAAAAACACTACTCAAATTTGCTAATAATGTAATTAAGGTAAATATGTTTGTTTTTAATATTTGTTTGTATCTACTAATCGTTGGAGTGTACGTCAATAACTCTAAAACAAATCAACGATGCATCAGCATTAAACGAAAGTTTAATTAAAACAAAAAAAATAAAAATTACATTTGTGTAAATGCACACAAATTAACATTTGCATACAAAATTGACATAAAAAACCAAGTAAACGTCGAATAAGTAAGTTAAAAACCAAATTACAAGAGCTTTTTAAAACATTATATGTAAGTCGAATAATCTGGTTATCTTACATATTTCAATATTTCACGATAGATATTGTAGAATTTAGTTATTGTTCTATTTGTTGTATATTTATCTATTTGCTGCAAGCATAAACATCACCGTCAACTGTTTAAAACCAAAATATTGAGAAGTGCGTAAAATTTACTCTCCAGTTAAAATTTAATCTTAGTGATTACTAAAAACAAGGGTCAAACTATGCTGAAAGTTCTCATTTTATAGAACATTCAAATACATGTCGCACTGTACTGTTTTGAAAAAAATTCAACAATGAAAATCTAAATAAAAATCTTAAAACCTAAATACTAATCAAACCATTTCCATATATCATCTCAATAAACAATTCCAGTCAAACGAGAAAATATTCTCCACTACAACTACAGACAACCATTCTACTTTTGATAAATTTGAACAACCGTATTACATCTCCATATATTATGATATTATGACAAAAGCATTACATAACAAAGTTTTTATTATTTATGTAGATAGAAATGTATTACTGCTTGTGTGACGCAACAAAGCAATCAACTGAGAAAATATGAAAAATTAGTTAATTGACCTGTAGCACACATATAAATATTTTTATCTTTGTTGAGATGGATTATTTTAATATAGTGAGCTGAAATAAGGCCAGAATTGAAATGAACTAGCAGATCATTTTGAGAATTTCCTTAGATATGAATATTCTTGTTTAGAATAAAACTCGAAATCAGTGATCAGATTTGTATTTTTTACGGACACCCGCACTTATTTTAAAAATAAAACCAAGTGTGCTTTATTTTTCGCACTTAAAATGAAATAAAAGAATTAAAACAAAAGAAAAACAAAGGGTATATTTGATACTCAATATATATTTCGGTTTGTTTGTTTTTTTTTTTTAAATTTTAGTAATTAACTTCTAAAGTTATTCTGCGTAAAGTAACAGGTGGTCTAAATAATGTTAAAAATATGTATGTTAGAAAAAAGAACTAGATTTTATTCTTCTTTTCTTTTGAGCGAAATAAAATAAAACCTACCACGCACAAACATTTTATTTTTAAAACAAAATTCAAATACCTGAAGGCGAAAAATAAGAAAGTAAAATCTGTTTTTTGAGAGCGGCTTTTAAATTTTTATGCTTTTTATTCTGGAAGACAAAAGCCTTTTGAAGGCAAATCCAATATTCAATCAGAATTTGAAATGGTAAATTTTTTTAATTTCTTCTAGCAGCAAATTTCAAGTTTTATCAGAATAATATTTCAAGGATCAGACTGGTCACTGTTCACTTTGGTCTGAAAAACCTCATATTCATGTAAAAATTTTAATACCTTTTCCTATTTTTTAGAAATTTTCAACGTTTTAGGTCATAGTCAAAAAGATTCTGTGTCTGCCAAATATACAACAAAAAGTAAAACTGAGCTAATTTAAAAAACAAAATTGTATTATTTTTGCTCTAAAGCGGTGATCTGAAAAATGTGTTGCCCCAACAAATAAATTGTAAGTGTGCAAAAAATTTCGTTTGCATACATTTTGGCGTTTCAATCGTCTAGTTTTAGTTGTAATGTTGTCTTCCACTGCACTACTGCAGTTTCTTTCAGAAAGGGTACAAGGAACAAAGTCTTGAAAACTATGCTGATTGTCTCCAACTATATGCAAATCTAAGAGGACTATTACCTGCATCTTAGGTTTTTATGTATGAATTTGTTCTATTAGTATGTATACCAGAAAACTAGAATCACCATTCCGATATTAATTTTTTAATTCAAGATTAAAAATATGATTTCGTTTTTTGTGTAAACATCTATACGGGTTTTTAATAATTAAATGCTTTGAAAAGTTAAAATTGAATCCTCTATTCTTAATGCTAAAAAATGTTCTGATCATTAATGACTAAAACTACAACCTGTTTGACCTGATATAAATCCCAATGTCATCTTCACAAGTAAGAAGAACTACTCTGAATTTTTTCCTCATTCGCATATCGCATACATACAACTTATAATACAATCTACTATATAATATAATACAATTTAAATACTTATAGGAATTTTATGATACTCAAAAATTTTATGTAAACGTTCAAAATAATATTTTATTGATTATCTATACAAAGAAATTCTATTGCGTTATGTCGCAATGACAATGTGGGATCTTAACAGCTTGCCTGTTTGCACAAACCGACTGACAAGTAAGACGGATAAAAGCCCGGATAAAAACGCGATTTTTTCCAACTACTTTTGGTGATAAATTTAATCACAAAAAAAAACAAGGAAATCAGCAACAGTTCGATGATGTTTTAGGGAATTAAGATTTGATGTTGAATTTCAATCACTCACGATTTGTATCACACATAGTCTGGAATATAAGGTAGAATATTAACTATTCTGGAGATAGTTACTACAAATGAGGTACATAGATTAATATTTGAGGAGCTGGATGTACATGACATTAAGATATAATTGCATTTGGTTAAAAATTGAATACTTGAGCTTGTATCGGGAGCTGTGTGTTTATCGGGAACAATAAAGAAGGATGTGACTGTCGGTGGCTTGTTGTGTCTTGGTACTTTCTAAAAGATGATTTAGGTTTCAACATACTGGAATAGTAATTGAAGTTGAGTCATTTCGAAATTTATTGCGGAGCTTTGATCTTTAACTGATCTCTGTCGAGAAATGGCAAGTTCTGACAATAGATACAGAGGTTGTCCTTGGGAAGATTGTGGAATAAGTAGCAAATTTAAATTTGATGCTGGAAGCGTTGTGCGATTTGTCGGTCACATATGTTGGAGACGTAAATGCATGTTGCAGTGTTTCTCAGCAATATATGAAGACGGGCTTCAATTTTTCGGACAAAAACTAATTGTTCACTAACATCTATTGGGCGCTATGCACTCGATTCTACAAAACTTCAGTTGCATTGGGATCATTGATCGCAATATCCCGCACCCCAAACTCTATTTTTATTGTTTTTAAGATTTTATTGTTTTGTAATTTTTGATCTACGGCTGTGACGACCCTGCGTACTCCAGTCCCTGCTATTAACATACGAGTTAGTGTGAGATATCACATACCACTGGCAATAGCAGTGAGATATCACTAGTCAAGGTGATATCTTAGAGGTTGTAGCAGATGAACTGTATGAAGTCAATGGTAGCATCCTCAATCTTAGCAGTGGAATATTGCTTGATGGTCACCATGATGGTCACCACGTTATTGCTTGCTCAAAGAAACGAGCATTCATATAACTCTATGTGTGGGCTTTAATCATTAAGAATGACAGTGCGTCACAAAATCAAGGAATGTACTGGATTTTTGGCAATCCCATTTTTGTTTTGTTTCAGCAAAGTTTTCAAAATTATTTGCTATTTAACTTTTCTTTTCTCTATCCTATCATGAAATATTGGCCTATGTCATATTTTGAATGTGATAGGATTTATTGTTTAGTTATCCATAGGGCATGGTTAGATTAATCGATTATTCGATTAATTGGTCATTGCCCAAATCATTCGATTAATCGAACAAAAATCTTATAAATCGATTAATCTAAAATTGAGAAAAAGTTTGAAAACTACAAATTCATTTGATAAAAGAATTTTGTACCAAATTGTAAAAAGGTTGGTTATCTATATTCTAATTACATTTTTAGTTGTTAAGGATATATAACACAAACTACATTAATAACAAAGTTTGTTAACAATGCAAAAACTTTACTAATTGCCTTAAGTAATATTTTTATTACTAATCTAACCAGTAAACTATGCTTTGTTGTATTTGATATTTATAGTGAACTTAAATCTTAAGGACAGAGCTAATGTAGTTTCTTAAAGTTGTCAATTAGTACAAGAAAATGAGAGAAATACAGAATTTAACAGAGAGATAGGTACAGATCCTGAGGGTGAGGTATGGGGACGAAATCTATAAACATGATGAAATCAAAACTATCTTTAAGCATAGAACAAGCAAAATTATCTATTACTTGACTACAATTTTATTTAAAATTTTAGTTATTTTTATGTCATTTTGAAAATTCTGCTTTTAAATATGATAAATATGTTATTACATATTATTTTAAATACGATATATGCGTATTTGTTTGAAAAAATTTTTAACTGTTAGTAAATTTTATTTAATCGATTAATCAATTAATCGGTGTTAAAATTTTCATATTAATCGTTAATCGATATTTTGTCCCAATCGATTAATCGACCATGCCCTAGTTATCCATTATTTAACAAGAAATATAAAAAAAATAAAAAAAAAGAAAGATTAATGTCCATCAACACCTTTGAACGTATGTTGTTGTGGGACCTTGGCCTTAAAAGGTTTTTATGTATTGTTGTGACACATATTGTAATTCTAACTACACAACACATTTTATTAAAAAAAAAATTAATGTACTTGGTCAAATAACACTAGTTTACAAATTTTCAACTTTTTTGTCTCTCTGAGTAAAACCCAAATTTCCTTATGGATTTTGACCAGCTGAACACCAATATTGTACTCATTTATATTCGCGAAACCGCAATTTTTTGAGAGATTGATTTTTTTAGCAGTATGTATTATGTAACTTCCACAAATATAACAAATGAATTTGGACGACTTTAACACTTGAAATTTCTTGATGACGCCATTTAAATAAATATGACTATGCTATTTTAAAATAATTCTTAGCTGATGTTTGAGAACGATTGAACTTGAAAAAAATATTTTTAACGATTTGGCACAAAAAGAAAAGAAAGAATACATAAACGCGGTAGAAATAAGGAAAACTGAAATAGCTCAAAGTTTTAATTCGAATATCTATATAACAACTCATATATTATAATTAATTCTGTTGCAGAATTTAAATTATTCTTAGTAAAACATTTTTGTTTTTCAAATTGAGTTTGGACTGGTTTTGAACAAACTTGAATAACTTGAGGCAAACTGCACCAATATTTGTGTTTTTTAGTTTAAAAGAAAGAGAATTGCATTTACTACTGGCTCCAAGAAAATAAATTTATTTATTTAACTTTATAGTGTTGAATATGGTAAACTTTAAAAAAACGTGAATTTTTGTTTTTTTTTTCGAGTGCAACGTCCAGAATCCTTGGTGGAGTTTTACAAAAAAATATCTTAAACTGTTTGTTACCATATTTACTATGCCCTTGTTTCATTAATATATTTAATTTGTTTGTTTTGTAAAATATAAGATCCAAAAACCGGGCAAAACATTCTTTTGCACCTAAAAAATTGGGCTTTCGCGAATAAAGAAGAAAAAAATTTAACCTACAAAATGAAAATGATATGCTTGATATGTGTTCAGCCGGTCAAAATACATACATGAAAAAAGTTGGGTTTAATTTAGGGAGATTTTTATTGCGGAACTGGTATAATTAAAACAACTCTTTTTCGTTTTCTTGAAGATTTATAAATAACAAGTGAGAGAAAGTTTTGATAAATTTTTGGACAAAATTAAAAACCAAAGTCGGAAATAGATTTTTATTTTCAAACTACCCGCAAAATATTTTTAAGAAAAGAAACTAAATAAATAAAACAAATGTCATTAAAATATAATTCACTCTAAAAATTAACAAATGAAAAAAAAATTAATATATCTTAGCTGGAACTTAGTTGAAAGAATTCAAATAAGAATAGTAAAGGAAGTTCGATAGGATTGATGTACTAAGAAGGAAGTAATAATTTGGGCGCCAATTTGTAACGTTGTCGACACGGATGCCAACAATAAAGAACAATTAAATTTGAAACCTCCATAAGACCCTTAAACGGTTATAGCCTCGACTAAAGCTCAAGAACGTGAAAGTGAGAATTTTATAATTAAGCAATATAATTAATAAAAACAGCTCTATATATCAGCATTGTTACTGACGAGCATAGAGTATTGTTTTATGTGAGGAAATTAGTACAAATTATCAAATCTAATTTTGAACATTGAAATCTTTTCAAAATTGATATCTTATTGATTTTATTTTATCATTTGTATTTGTTTCAAATCAGTTTTTTTTATATCTCCTAAAATAAAAAATCTTAATAATCCCATTTTATCACGGTACTAGCTAATTTGTTAAAACGTGTTGGGTTCGATTCCCGATGGAAGCTGATTTTCCTATGAATTGTTCAGAATGTGTGTTTTCAGACCGGGTCGTTAATTAATCATTCTTAATGTGTATAGTAAAAAAACGGTAAACATGAGATCTTTCAATATTCAAAACTATCAAGCCAAGTTGTGGGTTTTAATGTTAAACATGTTGATTCGATTGATTAAAAAAAATTGTGTTTTATCTGTACGGCCAAATTAATGAAGTGTGTTTTACAAGCGAGTTTTTTTTGTCTGGTACATAAAATCGATTAAAATATAAATTCAAACATAAAAAACAAATATTTGGCTTGACCAAACCAAAAGTATAATCCCATCCGCGTGATTGAAAACTCTGCTTTGCAAAAACTAGTATGCATGGTAAAACCATATATTATCCCGTTAATACCGTATAGCAGTTTGAATTTGTGTAAATTTTTTTTAATAATGACGCCATAATAAAAACAAATTTAAATGGTTTTATTGTGCCTAAAGCACATCTTATTTTCATCCAATTAATAATTGATTTCAGCGCTGGCAGAGATTTTACAATTCATTATTCTTTCTGTGCTTGTTTTAACTTTAGCATCATCAAGTTTTATGTTATTTTTCTTTTAAATAATAACAAAATACAACAATTCTGACGACCGTGAAATAAAAATAAGAATAATTGATATTTTTATGATAAACTTAAGATTTACTGATATTTAAAAACAACGTGGTGAAGGCATCTTCAGAAACGATACAAAAAAATTAAGCGGAAAATTGCCAATGGGATAAATTATTTGTAACATACACAAAAGAATTATTAAAAATAAAAAAAATGAAAAGAAAATAAATAAATAATATGTTGTTTGTACATTTTTTGTTTGTTTACCAGTAGCTGTGACCGGTGGCAGATTACAAACTAACAAAACACAAAAACAGATCTGACAATACTTTAAGTATTTGCAAAGAAATATTTGTGTAAAATGAAAATAAAGGTGATATGAATAAATTGATTAGTAAGCGATAAACGTGTTACCATTTACAGTCAGACCTCTATAGTTAAAAAAAACGTAGCAATCTAATGTTATATAAATCGTTTTGCACTGTAACTATAGTATGATTGATGTAAACACAATTTGAAAGAAATTAGAATTGTTTTCTAAGTATCTAACTGTGTACATCAGTACACCAGTACTACGTGGTCATGTAGATCAGAGTGGTTCGTGTTATAGAAGTTTGAACTAAAATCTTCAACTATTTCCATTAAAAATGTGAAATATTTATAATTCTATAATAAAGAATCATATAAAGAAACCTAATTCGCCCACAACTACCCATCGACATTTTTTTTAATTTTGAAGATGACTGTTTCTCCACAAACAAAAATGAATATATCCAATTAGATGAATTCAATTTTAATGGAGCAAACATATGATATTGAATCGATATCTATCGATGTGGTGGTCATATTTAAATGAATATAAAACTGAAATGACATGTTATATGTAATTTTGCTTCAGTTTTACTCGATTTTAATTTAAAATAAAAAAAAATTGGTTCTGTTAATTTATTATTTGACATTTTGTTGATTGGGAAAATGTAAGATATGTTTGACGTTTGTTAATTGGAATTTTTATTTTCTGCACATATAAATTTGTTATTTTCTGAAAATCGAATTTAAAGTAGTTTTGTAAATATTAATTAACTTTTGGTGATTGAATAAATTTAGTCCAGTGCCATGGTATTGAAAATAGTAGTGCTCTTGCTTTCAATAAGTAATTGAAATTTTTCGTTGAATGAAGTTTGTTTCTTTTATTTATAACATTATAAAAACTCATTGAAATTAGGGCTTCCAATACCGGTATCGGTACTACCGAAAATACCGATAATGGTCTTAAAATCCAATTTCGGTACTACCGGTATTTAGCATCGGTAATACCGAATTTAAAAAAAAATTTATATTGTCTAAAAAACTTTAACAACATCTTTAACTACAAATGTGTACCAAATATCCATAATTTGAGTTAGGCAACACGTTTTTGCAACACGCTTTTTCTTATTTTCTTATGTTATTTTTTCCAAATGAGTTAAAAAGAGATAGTACGTACATAGAATACGCAGAATATGCAGAACGATGAATTACATCATTCAAATGCCCGACTAGAAATTAATTCAGGGAACCCGGATTATGATCAGATCCGGATCAGATTTTCCGTAATACGGCCATCTGATCAGTTCCTGATCAGCGTACAGTACCGTTTCCCTTGATCCGGCCATCTGATCAGCTCCTGATCAGCGTACAGTACCGTTTCCCTTGATCCGGCTATCTGATCAGTTTCTGATCAGCGTGCAGTACTTTATCCGTTGATCAGGCTATCTGATTAGTTACTGATCAGCGTGCAGTACATTTTTTGTTGATTCAGTCATACGATCAGTGTCTGATCGAAAAAACTCATCTTATCCGATGTCCTGAGCTGGATAATAATACAAAATTTAATTTTTTACCTGATCCATTCTGTATATAATATTGCTCATTAAACAATAAATTCGTTATTAAGGGTATAACTTACTGTTTAAAAATATAAGCATCTGAAGTGTACTTGAAATTATATGAATAAAATTAAGGAAAAATGGTAATATTTTTTTCATTTATTTAATGTCAAATTAATATTTAAGAACAAAATTAATTCTAAACCTTTGAACGGATCTGGTATGGATCTCTTGACCAGACCGGACATGAAACTGTTGAATGGATCCGGCATGGATCTTTCCGGAATAGATCTTTTAAATGGATCCGGAATGGATCTTTGAAATGGATTCGGAATGGATATTTGAAATGGATCCGGCATAGATCATTTAAACGGATCCTGTACCGATCATATATGGCGTGACCATTTTTAATCATGTCCGGATCAGGAGGCCTGATTCATCCCTGATCAGTCTTCAGGCAATCCTGATCCGGATCGGACCCTATACTGATCTAATTTCTAGTCGGGTGAGTATGTTATTGCGATCTAATCTTTAAATGAAACTTGTGCTTTTGTGTGGAAATATTAAACAAAATAATAGTTTTTAAGTTACTAAACTATCCAATCAATTAGTCAATAGTGAATAGACTATCGAATAAATCAATCATTTGATTTGATGTAAGTAAAATAGGGTTTTCAAATACTTTAAGGACATAATTAACAACTCAATAAAAACAAATAAATATTTACTTACAGTCATAAAAAATATGAGTAGAGATAAAGAGTCTCCGTGGAAATACTTCAAGCGCACTAATGACGGTGGTATATGCCAAATTGATAAATGTCGGAAGCAAATTAGAACAGCTGGTGGAAGTACTAGTGGATTGTATGTTCATTTAAAAAGCAAACACAAAATAAACTTATTAAAAAGAGACGTTAGCAATTACGAAGAAGAACACTTTGCTGCAAAATCAAATGTTGTAGTTCGTGGAAAAATACCCACATATTCTAAGAATTCTGTAGAATGTAGATGACTCTTTACAGGCAATTATTTCGCGTTTGGTAGCGAGGGATGGTTTCCCGTTTGTTAAAATCTGTACGTCATATGATATTCGTAGTCTACTTCAATTCAAAGGTTATACAAACATTCCAAAGTCACTAAGTACTGTCATCGTGATTGTTTTGTTATTGTAACTAACTGAACTATAATTAATGTTACAACTGATAAACCTCTATATATTATTTATTATTTATAAAAGGTAGCAATTAATTTATTTTTTGTTAATTAATTTGCATTTTTGTACTCTTAAATACTATTTTGTATAAAATTGGTTCTTTTTACCAATTGAAATTAAATAAATCTTACTAAAAACTGACAAATTTATTTTTTAATTTATTTATTTTAATCAATTTTCAAACCAAAATTCTGCAATTATTTTTTTTCTGGAATATCGGTAGTACCGCGGTAATACCGGTATTGAGGGTAACTTAGATCGGTAATACCGGTATTAGCAAAAACGGTATTTTTGGAAGCCCTAATTGAAATTTAATTTTATATCGTTAATGCCCTTGTTAACGATTTAGATTAGTCGACAAGATTTTATTATAATATATATAATAAAACCGTAGGTTTTAACTTTTAATGAAAACCACTTTGATTTAACTTGGAAACGAACCATGGTCTTTCGAGTTTAATTCTAGTATAGTTACGGGAACTCTAATATAATTATTGTACCTTACATATACAACATCGGTTGAAATATTTTTGCACATATGTTAAATAACTTAAAGTTGATCTGTAACTAAAAAAACCGGGCACTTTTCCTAGCTAGTGTTTTTAGAGCAAAACATTTATTACATTATATCATTGCACTTATATCATAACTTTAGAGAAAGCTCTCTGTAAGCGAGTTGGATTTGACATAATCAATTTTTGAATTTTTAATTAGTCATTTGGTAATTATAAATAATTTATTTTAATTTTTGTTTATTTTCAGGTAAATCTTTATACAATTGACTATCAAATTTTTCGTTGGACAAAACATTTCTTCTGATCAAAATTCTTTAAAATTAATCTTAATTCAGAAAATATGTCCTTTGATTGAATGTGGTAAGTGTTAAAAATCGTTATTATGATTAAATTAACTGTAATCTAGTTTTTTTTTTAAATATTTTTACATCTGTAATTACATTTTCAGAATTACAAAACTGTTTAAATGTTAAAAATCTTATTCGGCATTTATTATTTTATAATATATTTATCAAAAAATGTCAATAGTCAATCAATTTTATATAAGTGCTTATCAAATATGTGTTCTACTAACATTAGCGTAATGTCCATTTTATGGATATAATGTTTTGGTTACTATAACTGTAATCACAGTCGTATATAAACTCCTTTTCTTTAAGGGTGTCTAGAGGCCTTAATTTTACGAATTTTTAGAGTAAAATAAAAAAAAATAGATAATCGTTTTTAAAAGTCATTTTTTACAGAATATTTTTTGATTGTTTAGCACCATAAAATTTTATTATTTAAGTTTTTTTGTAAATTTTTTTTTTTTTTTTTTTTTTTTTTTTGTGCTTTAGTCCTTCAGTTTTAATATCTTTTTGGTTTTTATCTTTTGGTAATAGTGGTCAACCTTCGCCGCAAGCTCAGATAATAGACTAAAATTTTTTCATTTAATTAAAAATCAAGATTTCAAAACTATTATTTTTATTTTCTTAATTTTCAAACCGTTATAATTTTTTTTTTTTCGAGAGACGTTTCGGTGATTGTATGTCACCTTTTTCAATCTCCATATCTAAAAACATAATATTTACTTTATTATTGAGTTACAATTTGTATTAACAAAGGGAAATTTAATTGAACTTACATTTTCTATTATTAATCTAACTCGTTATTACTAACTTTCCAATCATTAACTAAAATTTTCATAAACGCTTTGGTTCATTTAGTCACAAACATTAAAAATTAAAAAATTAACAAATTAAAATTATAATAACATTATGACACAGAATTAACATTGAAATTAAATTAAAACATTGATAATGAAAATGCTACCGTTGGAGGTTAATGATCTTTTGTAAACGTAATAATTATTTTTATTTTTATTGATCTCTATATGTGTTGTTCTCTCTTCGATTTTTGTTTTCCTATTTTTTTCTCCTTTTCCTATTATTTATTTATTGTTATATATTTCTTGCGCGCGCAATTCTTTTGCTTGCGTGTTGGTTTGTGTTTATTGTTGCAATCAGCTGTGCATATGATTTACTCAAATTGTCGGTGTCCATCCTAAAATTCACTGTGTTTTTGTTGGCACTTATGAATAACATTTCCTTAATTGCCCGCTTGGTTTTGTTGCGATCATATGACAAAATTCTTGGATTGTCAAAATCAAATTTATGTCCAGTTTGGATTGAGTGTTGAACAGCTGCCGTTCCTTGAAGGTTTAGATGTTTCTGTTTATGGTCAAATTTGTGCTGTTTTAATCTATTCCTCAGCTTCTGACCAGTCATTCCAATATAAGTCCCTACACAATCTTTACAATTGATTTCATATATTAAATTTATTTTATCTATTTCTTCTGTGCGGTCTTTGTTTTTGGTGAGAATTGTTTTTACATTCTTTACAGTTTTGAGACCTATGGCTATTGTTGGATTATTGTGTGTAAGAAGTTTTGTTAGATTCTCTGTTAACCCATTGATGTAGGTCATCCCAAGATATGTTTTGTTTCCATTTCTGGAAGTTCGTGGAATGTGTTGAGGATCTGCTTTCCTTAACTGTATGTCATAGTATTTTTTTATTAGGGTCTTGATTAAACTTGTTGGATATCCATTCATTTCTAATTGTTTTTGTATTCTGATTTTGGTCTCATTATGGAACTCTCTTAAGCTGAGGGTTAGTGCTCTGGATATAAAAGAGTAGGCTACATTTGTTTTTTGATAGTTTGGATGTTTAGATTCATAATTCAGTATTCTCCCCGAGTTTGTGGGTTTTTGATAAAAGTTTGTTGATATTGTATTGTTATCATTTCTGATTACCAGCATGTCAAGGTACGGTTTTTGTTTGTTGTTTTCATGTTCCAGGGTAAATTTTATGTTTTTATTTATGTTGTTTAGGATGTTAAAGATGTTCTCAATCTCATCTTTTGTTCCTATAAAAAGAATGTCATCTACATATTTGACCAATAGTGTTGGATCAACTCCACTTTCTAAAATTGTTGTGTCAATTATGTCTGTTAGCACAAAATCAGCCAATATTGTTGATGTCGAGCCTCCTATCGTTAATCCATTTTTTTGTCTATAGATCTTATTCGACCATTGGAAATAATTTGTTTTTTCTACACAAAATCTTACCATTTGGAAAAACATGTTTATCGGAATTTGTGTGACCTTAGATATCTGTGTCCACCTTTTCTGTAGAGATTGTAAAACTAAATTTAGTGCTATATTATCAAACATAGCTACTACATCAAAAGATGCTATGGCATCATCCGTGTTTATTCTCCTTTATTCTCCGAGTCCTTTTAGTTTTTCTTTCAATGTGAAGGAATTGGATATGTTATATTGATCAAATACTTCTGCGTCAGAGCAAATTCTGTTCACGTATCTTGAAATTTCCCGGGATGGGCTGTTTATTGCACTTATTATTATTCTTAAAGGTTTATCCGGCTTGTGACTTTTTATTGTTGGGTAGCATTTTGGTGCCTCCGCTGTGTAGGTAGTGAGTTTTTTCCGGGTTTGTAAATCAATGTATTTTTTATCATATAGTTTATCATATCATATATCATTTTTTACAGAATGTTTTTAACATTTCAAGAAGGCAAGAAAATTCGCAAAAAAAAATTCGAAAAGTAATAGGGTTGGTGAAGTGGGGGCTATAAAAAGGTGCATCCTGGTCGTCGTGATTTCAGTCCTTGCAGTGTTCTGCATAAAAAAAGTTTTAAAAATTCTTCATTAAAAATGATACGCTATAGACGACCCTTGCAAAAAATTCACAATGGCGACGATTTGAGATAAAAAATTTGTTCTACCCATGTTGTTTTATCTTTCCGAATTTTCTAAAAATAGTAAAAAGTTATGAGTTATGCACTATACTTGTTCTACGTCATTTAATAAAGATAATATTTTTTTTTCGATTTAAATTAAAATCTAACTCTATTTTGCTAAATGTTGCTGTTTTACTAAAATTATGTTTTTGTATGTTCATGACATCATCAAAGTTATACAAAAATATATATTGCTACGGTTAAACTAAAATTTGGTAACTAAGCAATAAAAAAGAAAATGGATAAGAAATAATAAATTCATGCTAAAATATGTCAAGATTAAAAAGAATAAAATACTGTTTAAGTAACACATTTCATTGTAAACGATTAACAAACTTAAACATAAATTTTACAGACCATATCAGTGCATAAATGAATGCAAGTTATCTTAAGCAAACCTTCCTACGCCACTTTGATTAAAACTCGAACAAAAAACAATAAACCAAAGTACTAATTCATTCAGGCAGCGCCTCTTCGGCTGGGATTTATTCGTTCACGCATTTTGCCCTTTGACGATAAGGGTCCGAACGACTTATGCAGTGTACAACTCTGCAAAACTATTTTTTAGATCACTGAAGATTTTCAACAGTTATTTGTCTTAAATTAAAAATAGAATGAAGACAAAACTGAACCTTAGTGTACACTAGCCTTTAGTCATTTAGACTCAGAAAAAAAGTGATCTTTGGAAACCAAAATGTATCGGCCGGTAAAAAAGTTTTAAATCAGCTTAATGACTGCAGAATGAAAACCGTACGCAACGAGCTTGTAAATGCCTTAAATGCCTTTACATGACTGATTGGATGAAATAGTTTTGAGATATCTAATGCGATAACGTCCATTAAATAGCTTACATAGCTACATAGCCCGTTACATAGCTGAGGACAGGTTGGACAAACTGCCCGAAGGGAAAATATCTAATTTATATTATTTGTAGAAAATTTTGAATATAGGTTTTTAATTCTTGATAATTAACCCCCTTAAAAGTTTTTCGACAATATTGGGTTTGAAATGAAGTTCTTTCTTATTAACTTCTGAAAACTGGATTTGTTTTTATCTGTAGGTGTTTCCAAAATAGTCCAGTTCAAAAGAAAGACCTCCGCGAACAATGTAATTTTTCTTGCTGGGTCAGTGAAAATTAAATCACGGTCAATAATAAGAGGGGTAAAAGATATGGTACCTGTATTTAAACCAGTGTTGCCAAACGTTACTCGTAACGTAACGCAAAAACGAAATAACGAAATGAAATAGCGTTATTAGTAGTAATTACGTTCATAACGTTTTAAAAATTAAACTACGTTACAATAACGTAAAACGTAACGATAACTCAATATTTTATTTCGTTTTTCGGGTGACTTTTTTTATAATTATGTATATGAAAATCAAAACGCAAAATCCGGTTGAATAAAATCGAACTTATCTGCTCTTTATCAATTTTTGCGGACGCTTAAGCTACAGATTTTGGTAGTTCTAATGCCCGATTTATAGTCGGTAACGTTAACTTAACGTTAACTTTAACTTAACCGTAACTTAAGACATCTAAAAATTTTGATTTATAGTCGGTAAGAAATTACGTATTCATTGACGTTTGATCTGATATTAATTATGGTTTTGTAATCAATGTTACAAATCAATCAATTCTTTAAAAGTAATAAACTGATTTTAAAATCAAAATTTAAAATAATAAAATTCGAAACATACATTTGATACAAAATTTAAAAATAAAAAAAATTATTTTCATATTAATTTCCTGCTAATATTTGGCTTTAAAGTCGCTCTTTTTATATCCTTTGCATTTTTTAAAAAATAAAATTTTATTTTTATGGACACTTGCAATTAAATATTACTTTTCTTCAGTTTTTATACCAAACGTCAAAAAATCCTTAACAAAATCTTTAAGATAGAATGAAATGAACTATACGTTAAGTTAACGTTAAGTCTGCGTTAACGACTATAAATGCTCTAGTGCATTTTCATACATTTGTACTTTACGTTAAGTTAAAGTTACCGACTATAAATCGGGCATAAAATGTTGTACAATTTTAAGTTTATTTTAAATAATTTCAAGTCTGTGTAGCCGTTTTGCATCACAGGTGTTTTGAATAATTTTAAGAAAGAATATTTTTATGCTGGCCGAGAAATCAATCTGAAGATCTATTAAAAGCAACTCTAATAGTTATATAGTTATAAACAAACAATCAGATTTGTGAAAACTCCTGATAAGATTGCTTAGTTTTGGTAAAAATTAATTATTTTTAATATTAAAATGATTTCAAAATATTCGTCGGAGTGACGTGAATAATCCATTGTATAATTCTTTAATTTTAATTACGTCAGTTACATATCTACGCCCGTTGATGATCTCCACGAGATCAAAACTATAGTAGTGTCAATTATAAAAAATATATATACTTAAAAATTTTAAAATTATTGTTTTTTAATTGTTTTTTATATATAACAATAGTGAATAATAAAAGGTGTCGTTATTAAAATTAAAGAATTTGAAACGAGTCAAATTTTATAGTTACGTTATTTTAAAATTAAATTGTAATGCTTAAAACTAATCTGTTAAACATAACATTTAATTTTAAAATAACGTAATTATAACGTTATAACATAATAAAATATAATATTTTTCTGTTTCATAACGAAATAACGTACCGAAAAAATAAATATACTGTTATAAAAACGAAACGCATAACGTTACGATTTTTTTTTTCGTTTTGCAACACTGATTTAAACAATTAATGGCAATTAAAAATGTTGTCAGAAATGGACACCTTTGCCACTTTCGTTCTGTCAATTTCTATTTCTTTCGTTTTCGTTTATTTGGTTTGATAGTTGATTGGCCGTTAGATATTGGGAAAAATTTACGGTTATTTTCATGAATCAAAACTTTAAATTGTTTCTAAGAGCCAATTTCGCCGTCTTATATATATTAGTAGTATTGTATATATTAGTAGTACTGTGATAAGAAAAAGTGCAGTTTATCACTTCTTAAAAGTGGAGCGTTTAACCTTGAATAGAGGTCAAACTTAAAGATCACAAGTAAATCATATAAATTATATGATTATTTTTCTTCATAAAACCATAAGTTACCGATGATATTTTTCTTAATATGGATTCTACTTGGTACTAGGTGGATGTTAACATAAATAATTTGGTGGCTCACTCATGGCTTTGAGGGCCAAGTTCATTTGAAAATGATGTTTTCTTTGCTTTTTTTGCCTTGTTATCGGAGTAAATATCTACTAAACCCATGAGTGACCCACAGCAAAAACAATTAGATTAATTACACAACATATAAAAGTACTTAGAAAAATTTAAAACAGCTTGGGCTACTCTTGGCTATAGGAGCTAAACGGTCTCAAAGTTGATAATTTTTCAAGTCAAATTTCAAGGTCAATAACTCTGGAAGCCATCAGTCTAAAAGTTTGAGACATAACTGTAATTATTCTTCATACTGTGTAGTTTAAGGTCCAAGCTTAAACCCCGTGGGGGAAGCGTTTGCTTTTTTTTTCACAGACGGAAACCGGTTCGTTTGAAGCAAACCAAAACCACTAAACCAACGAAATTTTGTCGAACCAAAACCAAACCAAACCATTTTCAAAATGATTTGACTGAACCAAACCAAAACAAAAACCAGTTTTCGAATAATAGTTGAACCGAACCATAAACCAATGTTTTTCTGTTTGGTTCACGGTTCGGTTTTATAGTAAAAAAATTGTTCTATTACCTACATATATTGAGAAAATCTTCTCATTTCTTTTTGAAACTACTCCATTTTGAAACTACACCAAATGAGTCTGTAGGATCGAGGTTTATCGATGGTCGAAACAGAATTAGAATCCATTGCCTACATGTTATAAGACAAGTGTGCCCACCACGGTCTCTTTATAGTGGCTTATTAGTAGAATAAAGCTGCCTTAAATTTGACTATCGAGAATTAGTTAAGAATAAAAATGTAAATCTAAATTCTGAATTTGAACCAAAACCGTACCAAACCCACACCTAAATCAAAAAATTATACAGTCTTTAAACCAAAACCAAACCAAAACCAAGTTTTGAAATATCAAGAAACCGAAACCAAAATAAAAACCATAAATTTGTTATTAAACTAAAACCGAACCAACTTAAAAAAATCTTTGGTTTCCATCTCTGTTTTTTTTATTTTTAGTACATGCTTTTTTCAAACGTCCGTTTCAATATGGGTTTTCCAAAATGTATCCTTATGCACATTTTTCATATTTTTCAGGCTATTTTTGAATTTATAATGATTATAAATTAATTTTTTTGATGGATCGATTGAGTAAAAAATTACAAAACCACAATACTCCCCCTTAAGAACACCTGGATTTTTTTTTTATTAGTGAAAAAAGGAGCAAGTATATCATTTGACGGACAATCAAGAAAGGTTTAATTTATTTACAAGTAGGTAAGTAGGTCTGGTCTGGTCGAAAGCATAGGTCTGGTCGAACATTACAAGCATCTGATTAGATATGTGCATTTCACCGCCATACATATGGAAAGTGCTGGCCCCACCGAAACAATGCCAACACCCTGAATACAAATTAAAAAAATGTCATAAAAATATGAAACCGATAGCTCTAAGCCAATATCCTGGGAAATTTACAAAGAAATTAATAGATCTGGATCAAATTGTCCCATATGTGGTGTATTTTGTACAACCCACAGGAAACTGATTGCAAAATAAATATCAGAAAAGAAGTTAATCGCAGAAAGGCGACCGAATTTAAATCAGATGAATCAAATGATACAAGTGCACCTTATGAACCTTCTCCATCAGTTTTGCTGACTCATGAACAAAAGATAGCAGCAAAAGAATATTTTTAAAAAATTTAATTTGGTTAAATAAATTAAAATAATGATGCTTTGGTCTCCAAGTTGTTTAAATTAATTTAATAGTAATTTATTTAAAATAAATTTAATAATTTTTCTTATTACAACTTTTTTAAATAATATTTTGTAACATGTTTCAACCATAAATGGTCATTCTCAAACATTTGAAAATCTTATTATATTTATATTTGAATATTTTCAAATGTTTGAGAATGACCATTTATGGTTGAAACATGTTACAAAATATTATTTAAAAAAGTTGTAAAAAGAAAAATTATTAAATTTATTTTAAATAAATTATTATTAAAGCAAAAGAATGTTTGATGGAGACTGTTACACTATTACACTGTTACACAATCAAGCATTTTAAAATTTAAGACTTTTATTTCATACTGACTCCAAATAATTTTTTTTATAATTATGATTAATTTAATGGACATTAGAGAAATTTGGTAGTTGATAATATAACACTTTAGAATGGTTAAACATTTTCACTGTTTTTAAATTTCTTATTACATTTTCCTCAGGAGAGTCTCTATATAGGTCTCCTCAGGAGGGTTTTTATATATTTCATAATATAGCTCAGCTCAGCTTATAATTTACTTATCCTTTCGAGGACTAAGTTAACTTCATTTTGATCTTCTACGATCTTCTTTGATCTGCGATCTTCATAATTATAAAAAAAAATATTTGGAGTCAGTATGAAATAAAAGTCTTAAATTTTAAAACACTTAAATTTTGACATAAATAAAATTTTAAAATACTTGATTAGGCTTACTCCTAGTGCAACAGTCTCCATTAAACATTCTTTTGCTTTTCGTACTGCTGCTACCTTTTGTTCATAAGTCAGCAAAGCCGATGGTCTATGGAGAAGGTTCATAAGGTGCACTTGTATCATTTGATTCATCTGATGTAAATTCGGTCGCCTTTCTGCGGTTAACTTCTTTTCTGAAATTTGTTTTGCAATCAATTGTCTGTGGGTTGTACAAAGACCACCACCTTTGGGAAAATTTGATCCTGATCTATCAATTTCTTTGTAAATGTCCCGGGATACAGGTCTTAGAGCTATCGATTTCATTGTTGGCATTGTTTCGGTGGGCGCCACCACTTTCCATAGCGGTCAAATGCACATATCTAATCAGATGCTTGTAACGTTCGACCAGACCTATGCTTTCGACCAGACCAGACCTAATCAAATTAAACCTTTCTTCATTATCCATCCAATCTTATACTTGCTCCTTTTTTCACTAATAAATTAAAAAATCCAGGTGTTCTTAAGGGGGAGTATTGTGGTTTTATAATTTTTTACTCAATCGATTATAACCCTATTAAAAAATTAATTTATAATCATTATAAAATCAAAAATAGCCTGAAAAATATGTAAAATGTGCAGCATAAGGATATATTTTGTAAAACGCATATTGGACGTTTGAAAAAAAGCATGTATTAAAAAAATAAACACTTCTCCCACGGAGTTAAACCTGAACCTTAAACTACACAGTATGAAGAATAATTAAAGCTTTGTCTCAAACTTTTTGACTGATGGCTTCTAGAGTTATTGACCTTAAACTTTGACCTTTTTTTGAAAAATTATCAGCTTTGAGACCGTGTAGCTCCTATAG
Source organism: Diogma glabrata (assembly GCA_963693315.1). Classification (NCBI taxonomy): domain Eukaryota; kingdom Metazoa; phylum Arthropoda; class Insecta; order Diptera; family Cylindrotomidae; genus Diogma; species Diogma glabrata. The sequence continues at coordinate 327,415,348 of OY856186.1, read as the reverse complement.
CCAAGTGTAACCCAAGCTGTTTTAAATTTTTCTAAGTACTTTCATATTTTGGGTAATTAATCCAATAGTTTTTGCTGTGGGTCAGGGGTTTAGTAGATATTTACTTCGACAACAAGGCAAAAAAAGCAAAGAAAACATCATTTTCGAATGAACTTGGCCCTCAAAGCCATGAGTGAGCCGCCAAATTATTTATGCTAACATCTACCTAGTATCAAGTAAAATCCACATTTAAAAAATATTATCGGTGACCCATGGTTTTATGAAGTAAAATGATCATATAATTTATATGATTTTCCCGTGATCTTAAACTTTGACCTCTATTCAAGGTCAAACGCGCCACATTTAAGAGGGGATAAACTGCACTTTTTCTTATCACAGTACTACTAATACATCCTGAAAATTTTAGGGGAATCGAAGGTATCAACAATTACAGCCTCATACAAAGTGTCCAACTTTTTAAAAAATGACTCTTAAATCTTACAACAAATTAAAACCATTACTCTAGAACTTCATCATTTCGAACAAAATACAAAAATAACAAAAATATTCCAAAAATAACTTCCAAACAAAATTTTCAAATTAAAATTCGAAAATGATTAAAAACAAAAAAGATAATACTACATATTTGCAAAACAAAATCTATAATTATTTTAAATTTCTAAAAACCTGTATGAACAAATGAAGATGTTAGTGTTGATGTTGCCTTGAATGTACCGACCGTGACACGAAGTACAAATGATAACATCTACTGGCAAGTATTGCAACAATACCTGTCCAGTCGATGTATCTCTGTTATCATACACGAACACTGCATCTTAACAATATCCTAACAAGCTATGTTCTATAAATGAATAATCAACAAAGATAATAAAGAAAATACTATAAACGAGCATAGCACTGTAGAGTTTCCGTTCTGCCGAGAACCCACGGCCTAACGAAATATTCCCATGGTGAGATATTGTTGGTGGAAACCACCAATAACCAACAAGATTCATCACCTGTTTATCCCCGTCCTTCTCGACGAAACAAAAACTTTGCTTTAACTCGAAGTTTGCGGTTTCGTAAAGTCCCGATAAACATTAGCCTGAAGGTGTAATACTCCTGCGGTATTTAATAAACAAAAACAACAAAAAATTTCTCAAACATAACTTAAAAAATTCTAATAAAAAATTGTTGTCTCCACATCCAAAAATCCAAACATTTTCGCTCTAGAGGCCCCGTTGGTCGCCCTTTTGTAGTAAAAAGGCTTGGTAGACCGTGCAGGTCTTCCAGTTGATCGTGCACGCAAAACCTGATATTCATCTCTCGCTAGCTCGCTCCGGCATGAATCCTGTCGACCGACCTTACTCACAAGAAAATTATTATTAATAAAATTATTAACAAAATCAGAGGAGTGCAAGTATTACCACCCAAGGTCTCTAGAAAGGAAAACTGCCATGTCATAACCTACCCTATATAAAAATTACGTTAGCCAATCATTGGAAATAACAAATATTAGTAGAAAAATAAAATAACTAAGTAGAAAAATAAAATAAAATAATAGTAGAAATAACCAAAAATAACTGCCCTTATGGTGATGATGATTGAGGTCCTGTGGATCACGAAATTATATTTCTTACAGCAATCCAATATCAATATATGGAGGGGCTGAAATCTCAAGCTCTGAGATATCAAGACTTCGGTCTGGGTTAAGGATTTTGATATAGTTTTCGGTAAAACACTTTTATGGGGACATTATTTTTAGTTTAAGGCAGCGATGTATATTTAGCGTTTCGAGAAAATATTACAAAATCACAAATTCATGTTTCTTTCAAAATTCCAAAAATATTGTAAAAATTAAATAAAATCAAAAATTCAAGCTTTTTTCAAAATTCTAAAAATATTCCAAAAATTATTACAAAATCAAATTTTAATTTAATCTTTGATTATTCGAAATTCTAAAAATATTGCAAAAATTATAACAAAATCAAAAATTGTAACTCTTTCAAAATTCCAAAATATTCCAAAAATTAGAATAAAATCAAATATTTAAACTTTTTCTAAATTCCAATAATATTCCAAAAATTCTTTAAAATTCAAAAATTCAAACTTTTTCCAAAATTCCAAAAATATAACAATATTTCAAAATTCCAAAAATTATAATAAAATCAAAAATTAAAAATTTTTCAAGATTCTAAAAATATTACAAAAATTCTTACAAAATCAAAAATTGAAACTTTTTTCAAAATTCTAAAAATATATGTATAAAATTCACATATTCAAAACTTCTATTTTTTTTTTCAAAACTCTAAAACTATTGCAAAAATTATAACAAAATTAAAACTTTTTTTAAAATTCCAAAAATGTTGCCAAAATTATTACAAAATAAAAACTACAAACTTATTTTTAAAATAATCACAAATTCATATTTCTTTCAAAATTCTAAAAATATTGTAAACATTAAATAAAATTTTTTCAAAGTTGTAAAAATATTTCAAAAATTAATACAAAATTAAAGATTAAAACTTTTTTCAAAAATTCTAAAAATATTGCAAAAATTACAACAATATCAAAAATTGTATCTCTTTCAAAATTCCAAAAATATTCCGAAAATTAGAATAAAATCAAAAATTCTTTAAAATTCAAAAATCCAATCTTTTTTCCAAAATTCTAAAAATATTGCAAAAATTATAACAATATCAATAATTGAAACTTTTTCCAAAATTATAAAAATTATAGTAAAATTTAAAAATTTTCAAAATTCTAAAAATATTCCAAAAATTCTAACAAAAATTATTTTTTCAAATTTCTAAAAATATATATAAAATTCACAAACTCTATTTTTTTTTCAAAATTCTAAAAATATTGCAAAAATTATAACAAAATCAAAAATTAAAACTTTTTCCAAAATTCTAAAAATATTGCAAAAATTATTACAAAATCAAAAACACAAACTTTTTTCAAAATTTCAAAAATATTTCAAAAACTATAACAAATTCAAAAATTTCCATGTTCAATTTCATGTAAAATTACATTTACGTCATACAAACGCAAAATTTTTTTTTTCCAAAAAATTGGCTCACAAAATAAATGAAATCATTTTTTTGACACACTTGACAATATTTTTTTGATAAACTTATAATACAATAAAATTCTCAATAATAATAATTTCATGTTCATTATACATTTCATTTTATACATATAAGTAATTTTATATTTTTCTAAAAAATAAATGAAAATCATTCTTTTGACACACTTGACATTATTTTTTTGACAAACTTTAAAAAATTCAATTGTGTCGACTGTCAGCACTTGGCGAAACATTTTAATATAAATTAAAAATTGATAACACTTTTTTATTTCGCAAATATTTTGTTTTTTATTTTTTTATTATCATTTTGTAACGGGAAGATGAAAATTGCTAAAATTAAGCCTGCGAAAACTTAATTTCAGCTAAAAACGCTGCACTCCTAGTAATGCTCTTGCATAGCTCAGACGATGGGGAGGGTTCAATTTATATGCGTTCTTTCCCTTACAAAAATGTAGAGTGCAATTTGCCGAAAAAATGCCGAAAAAAAATTAATTTAATTGAACAGAAAAAAAACAAAACTAGAGAAAAATTGATAAAGGAAAAGAAAAGAAACCAAACACAAACTGCTTCCAACCAACACTACCTGACCTTGACTTCACCACTACATCATCTCAACAACATATTTCCATCATTCAATACAGCCAAGGCATCCTACAAACAATCGCGTAATCTATAACATATTTATATAATTAAAAAAACAAACAAAGTAACTAAATAAAATTTCAAATTTATAAATAGACAATATCAATATTACTTGCAGGTATTTGTAATTCCGTTTTTCCAACCATTTATATATGCCTCCATTCCTTGATTATAAAACCTTCACTGATATGGTTTTCTATTCCAATATTGTATATCATAAACTCAATAAATATCTCAAGCATTTCAAATTTTATTAATATATTCAAATATTCCAATGCCTCCATTAACAAAAAAAATTCTTGTATCATAGCAACAAACTGTTTGTTTATACTTTTTACGTATTATTATTTATTTAAAACCAAAGCCTCCATCAAACATAAATATAATTACACATAAATTAATATAATTATTTTTTTTTATGTTAATTCATAACATTTTTGAATCGCTCTTGATAATGGCGTAAGCCGAAATGCATTGAGCAAAATTTTAGAAAATAAAATAATAAAAAACAAAATATTTGCGAAATAAAAACAAGTGTTATCAATTTTTAATTTATATAATAAAATTTCATGTCATACAAATAATTAATTTTATTTTTTTCCGAACTATTGGGTACAAAAATAAATAAAAATCTTTCTTATGACACACTTACCAACATTTTTTTTGACAAACTTCTAATGCAATAATCTAGTTTTTGATCTCACATACCAATTCCGACCATCAAGATTCTCCGTATTCTTTGTTCCTACTCATTATCACTTAAAATAAACGTTTTTTAAGCAAAAAATATGCATATTTCCTTATTTTGATTTTTGACACACCTGACGATTTTTGACACACTTCCGGGACAGATATCGAACACATCGTCCTTTCGGATCTTACCATTGAATATACCTATTTCTAGAAACAAAAATTTTTGACATCCCTCCAGCGGTTTTCTAGATTTCGTCGGTTGTGACGAACGGCCGGAGGGCCGGCCGGCTGGCAAGCAGGCATGCTTTTTTTTGCTTATTTTAGAATCGGTAGGTCCTAAAACGTCGATAAATGCCAAAAAAGTGAGGGTAAGAATTTCACTTTTGGCTCGAGAATGTAATACTTAGGTCTTTCAGACCGAAGTAATTAATATGTTCAGAATTTACTCCAGATTCTTAAGATTCGATCACAGCATTACACTACACACTAATCACGGTATATGTAATTATAACTTACATATAAGATGTGGTTGTTGAGGGTAGTCAATTAAGTGTTGGTTTTGTCTCCTGTTTTACCAATTCTTGACGTTCGATACATTCGCATTCTTTATGGCTCCTAATCCTAAATCTCTAGCCCTCTGCTGCGGATAGTATGATTGTGGTGCGCAGAAAATGAACGATCTTAACATGACTCAGCTTATGTCCTGTGCTTATGTCTTCCATTTTTATGTTTTATTATTTTTGTACATTTGAAATTTGTTTTTTGAATTACTTCGGTCTGAAAGACCTAAGTATTACATTTATGAGCCAAAAGTGAAATTTTAACCCCACTTTTTTGGATTTTCTCGACGTTTTAGGACCTACTGATTCTAAAAAAGCAAAAAAATATGTATGTCGGTCTGCCGGCCGGCCGGTCATTACCTACGCTGCAGGGAAAACCGCTGGAGGGATTTCAAAAATTTTTTTTTCTGAAAATAGGTATACTCAAGGGACAGGTCCGAAAGGGCGCTGTGTTCGATAACTGTACCGGAAGTGTGTCAAAAAAATTATTAAGTGTGTCAAAAACAGCAAATTTTCATATTTTTGGCTTAAAAACGTTCATCTTAAGTGACATTGAATTTGGAGAAATTTTGATGGTAGGGATTGGTATGTGAGATCAAAAACTAGATTATTGCATTAGAAGTTTGTCAAAAAAATGTTGTCAAGTGTGTCAAAAGAAAGATTTGATTTATTTTTTTATCCAATTTTTTGGAAAAAATAAAATTAATTGTTTGTTTGAAATGAAATTTTATTATTATTATTGAGAATTATGGCATTATAAGTTTGTCAAAAAAATGTTATCAAGTGTGTCAAAAGAAAGATTTTTATTTATTTTTTTACCCATTTTTTTGGAAAAAAATAAAATCGTTTGTTTGAAATGAAATTTTATTATTATTATAGAGAATTATGGCATTATAAGTTTGTCAAAAAAATAATGTCAAGTGTGTCAAAAAATGATTTCATTTATTTTTATAGCCAATTTTTTGGGAAAAAAATGTAGCTGTTTTTATGACGTAAATGTAATTGAATTTTGAATTTGTTATAGTTTTTGAAATATTTTTGGAATTTTGAAAAAAGTTTGTAGTTTTGATTTTGTAATAATTTTTACAATATTTTTAGAATTTTGGAAAAAGTTTTAATTTTTGATTTTGTAAGAATTTTTTTAGAATTTTGAAAAATTTTTAATTTTTGATATTATTGTAATTTTTGGAATTTTGAAAAAAGTTTCAATTTTTGATTTTGTAATAATTTTTGAAATATTTTAAGAATTTTGGAAAAAGTTTGAATTTTTAAGAATTTTTTGAATATTATTGGAATTTGATTTTATTCTAATCTTTTGAATATTTTTGGAATTTTGTTATAATTTTTGCAATAGTTTTAGAATTTTGAAAAAAAAAAATAGAATTTTTGAATTTTATATATATATATTTAGAATTTTGAAAAAAGTTTTATTCTTCGATTTTGTAAGAATTTTTGGAATATTTTTAGAATTTTGAAAAATTTTAAATTTTTGATTTTATTGTAATTTTTGGAATTTTGAAAAATGTTTGAATTTGTGATTTTGTAATAGTTTTTGCAATATTTTTAGAATTTTGGAAAAGTTTAAATTTTTAAGAATTTTTTGGAATACTATTGGAATTTAGAAAAAGTTTAAATATTTGATTTTATTCTAATTTTTGGAATATTTTTGGAATATGGAAAAAAGTTTGATTTTATTTAATTTTTACAATGTTTTTGGAATTTTGAAAGAAATATGAATTTGTGATTTTGTAATATTTTCTTGAAACGCTAAATGGAGAGGTTTTTGAGTAGTTTGCTGAATGTATCATCTTTTCACTAAATTATGTTAATTTATGATCTTTTATAATTTTCCGGCAACGTATTGATGTTTCGTGTTAGTTTTGTTATAAATTTCTCTACAGAGATAAAAAATACTTGTACTTTAACAAAAAAATGTTTGATATACATCGCTGCCCAAAACTAAAAACCATGTCCTCAAAAAATTTTTTGCCGAAAACTATGAAGTGAGATTTCAGCTCCTCCATATTTTTTGAACTGAATTTTTGAATTGAATTTTTGAATAAATAAAAATTGTTTTATTAAAATGCTTTTTATAAAGCCTTATTTAACATAGTAGTCCAGTAACTTTATACATAACAGCAGCCAAATTCTGTAACTGTGAAGCGGTGAAGTTATAAAAATTTCTTCGTTTCTTTTCATTAAAAAACTTATCACTTCACCGCTTCACAATTACAGAATTTGACTGCTGTATGCGTCAAATCCGGTAGTTCTGATTTTTTGCAGACTGTTTTATGATGTTGGCCTAATGAATAATCCAAGTTTGTGACCTCGAGCGCCGAACGCAACTTCGTTAAAAATCGAAAAAACCGCGAAAAAATCGTTATTTTTTCAAATTTTGGCGATTTTAACCCAAAAGGACTAGTTTTTTCTTTAACCTTTCTTAGCACGTTTTTAAAGTAGACTTAATTTGCTACAATATGATAGGAGAACTGTCTTTGTAGACCCAACAGTTTCTGAGATTAAGCCTTTAAAAGCTTTAGTCCAGTAACTTTATACATCACAGTATGCGTCAAATCATGTAGTTCTGATTTTTTGCAGACTTGTGTATAATGTTGGCCTAATGAATAATCTAAGTTTGTGACCTCATGTGCCGAACGCAACTCCGTTAAAAATCGAAAAAACAGCGAAAAAATCGGGTTTTTTTTCCAAATTTTGGCGATTATAACCCTAAGGGACTAGTTTTTTCTTTAACCTTTCTTAGGACGATAAAGTAGGCTAAATTTGCTACAATATTATAGAAGAACTGTCTCTGTACACCCAATAGTTTCCAAGATCAAGCCTTTCAAAGTTTATCATTTTTTCGAACTTCGCAACTTTTTGCAATTCTTTCGTTCCAAATGAATTTTGACCCTGAATATACTTTCGAAGCCCTGTACTTTTATGATGGGATGTTAAAAACGAAAATGAGAAGTGTGAACGATGATGTTTAATCTAAACTACGAATAATGAAGTAAAAAAGATATGTACAACAAAAGCTAGAAAAATATGATTATTAATTCATTGGACGAAATAATATAAAATTGTTTTAAACTTAATAATTTAAATTTTGGCATTTCTACTATTAATAATCAAGATAGCACCTTTAAATTTGCTTCCCTTCCTTATACTAAAGTTTTGTTTGAGAACTTAAATCGTGTTTTGCATGGCTATAATATTAAAGCTGTTGGTAAACCATGCAATACTCTACGAAAGCGTATTTTCACACCTCTTAAAGATCCTGTTCCCAAACAATATTTCTCTAATTTAGTTTACAAAGTTAATTGTGCTGAACTTAATTGTGGTCTAACATATATTGGTGAAACTAAACAATATCTTGTTTCTAGACTGAAGGATCATAAGTATCATATTGCTAAGGGTAACAAGTCACACAGTGCTTTGTGTGATCATGCTGTTTCCAGTAATCATAAAATTGATTGGGATAATCCTGAGATTTTAAATTTTGAGTCAAATACTACCAAGCGCAAAATTTTTGAAGCTATTTATATTAAAAAATTCCAAAATAATATGAATATACAATCGGATCACACCTATTTTGACAACGTTTACTTATCTTTCATTTAAATATTTGATTCCTACCTAGCTTTGATTTAAATTTCAGTTTGTATCAGTTTTTGTTTAACTTTTTATAATTTAAACGATAGAAGTTAAAGTTTCAGTCTGTTTGTTGGTTTTTTTTTAGAATTTTTTTAAAAAATATATGTGAATTTTCATTCTCAGTTTTTCTTTTTTGAAACAGTGTTTTCATTTTTGTAAGTTTTTTTCAAAATATTTTTAAATTATATAATTTTCCATTTTTTTTGTTATTTTTTGTTATGTTAGTATTTTATTTTGTTGGACCTGAAGATAGCTTTGGAGTAAAGCAGAAACGCGTCGTCACAATAAAATAAAAATGAATAATTTATAAGAAATAAAAACATTTTTTTGGACTACAACGAATAAAAACAATTTTAAAAGCTAGAAAGTTTATTTGTTTGGAAATTGAGTAATATTCAACATTAAAAAATTAAATTAATTTAGCCCTCTTGGAAGGTCCCGCTTGAGGTTCGTCCATATCTGGATCGACGTATTGAGATAGCATATCCCCATCAGGGAATGGTTATGAATCGTCGACATCTTGTGCCCACAAGTCATCCTCCATTTCGACATCAAAGAGATCGTCACCGTCTGGTCTGGGATATCTGCTACTGCAACCACAAAAATGATCAGGTACAGTTACATAATCTTTTTTTCTCATCGGCCACCACACACATATATTTATTCATACAATTATTAGGACAGGGATGTAGAAAACTCTACAAAGGTATATTGCAAACAATTGCGAAGTTCGAAAAAAGTGATAAACTTTAAATGGCTTAATCTCGGAAACTGTTGGGTCTACAGAGACAATTTTAGTATCATATTGTAACAAATTTAGTTTACTTTAAAAACGTCCTAAGAAAGGTTAAAGAAAAAACTAGTCCTTTAGAGTTAAAATCGCTAAAATTTGAAAAAATAACGATTTTTTCGCGGTTTTTTCGATTTTTGACGAAGTTGCGTTCGGCGCTCGAGGTCACAAACTTGGATTATTCATTAGGCCAACATCATAAACAAGTCTGCAAAAAGTCATTCTGTCATTTCTGTCATTTCTTAACAAATTTAGAGCCACCCTGTGTCTATACTAGTAAAAAATACGTATTAATTTTTTTTATTTTATTAACACGATTGGGAAACCAAACTAACACTTTCTCATGTGGGCACTTGACGCATTTTGTTAAATACCCGAGTAGAAATCAGTAAGGGAAAGCCTGAATGCGGCAAGTGCGTTATCCAGGCCAGAAAGGGTAAGCCCTATTAGAACAATCTAAGATCGGCCTGAATTAGAATACCCTTTTATGGCTAACCTTATTTGAATATAGCCGGCCCTGATTTGGTTTTTCGTATTTGACCCTAAGTTGGGCAATGTGATCAAGGCCTGATATAAAATACCTTACTAGGGCTACCCCCTAGTTGCAGCTTCTATTTTTTTTATAACTACATAATAATATATACTCAATTATAACTTTCTTTCTATATCTCCTCGTCGAACATTCGATTTTGAAAATTAATGTTTGTAGTCAAGCTTCACTAATTTTACTGCAATAAGATTACTTGTAAAACCATATTTTATGAAAACATATATGAGAAACTCATTATTTGTGGAAAACTGTTTTACAGTTTATTTTGTTTTAGATATTTACATTGTTATAAGGATATATTTTTATTTTGACTTTGTTGTTACCTGCAAACTATTGTCTATTTTTGTGAACTATTTATTTTCACTATCTCCTCTTCTGACATGAGTTTTTTTTTGTATTTGTTTGTTTTTATATGTGAGCTTTATAACATTATATGAGGTATTCGTTTCAAAATTCTACCAAACCTTTACATGAATCTAAAATCATCAACGTCATCATTATTGTACTTTATACATGATTTTTAGCTATGATAAAAATTTTCCTCTATTGAAATTTTTATAAATTTCCTGTTTTGTTTTGAAAAACAAACCTTTCGGCTTACATGGACCTATCTAGTACTTCAGTTATTTTTAGAATTTAAACAAAAAAATTATTTTGATTTCAATTAAATGAAAACTTGTAGTTATATTGAAATAAATTTTCCTCATATATGAACCTATACTGTGTTTATTGTTGGTAAAATAGAAAGAACAATTAAATTTTATAGAAAATACCTAACTGGTGCGTGGAATATTTGCTGTCAAACGCTATGATTTTTATATCCATGTAGGGTCATTTTTGGTTAAAGGAAAGGATATTATGCTTTTAAATCTAATCTTAGTTACTGAAAAATTTATTGCTATATTATTCATATAAAATAAATAATTTTGTACAGCTTTGTGTCATACATTCCTTAAAACTAAATAACAATTTACAAAATTTGCATAAATATTGTGAAAGGTAAAAGAAAAGAAAAATGATTGTAAATAAAAATTTTATTTAGAGCTAGAAAATCAGGATTACTTTGAGTAATGCAAATATTTGATGAACAATATATACTTTGAATGTAGATATAATGTACATAGATTGGTACAACAACCAAGCTAATTTAGGACAGGATAAGTAATTTATAACGAAAGACTAAAATAAAATTTTTTATTTCATTTTCGATTGCAATGTTTGTTTCGATTGCAATTTCTATTCGATTATCAAAAATGTGGTTTATTCGGTGTTGTACGTTTCAAAAAGTTTCAGTAAACATTACATTATCTTGTGTGGAATTTATTTATTCTACATTAATATTTTTCTACATATTTTACATTAACAAATATAGAATATTTTTCAGCGATTAAATTTCCAGAGAAATAAAATTGATGAAAAGCTAATAATATTTAATCCAATATAAAAAAATATTACCAAATAACAGTATATATTTGTCGGTCTAAAAATTTAAATGAAATTTTCGACGAGTACCTGCTCTCGTACTTACCGACTTTTTCTATCGAATGATTTTTTTCTTATCTAAAGAATAACAATATTAAACTACTCTCTACATTGGTAAATTGGAAAGTTTCATTTGTGACAATTTAGAATAGTATTTGAAAATCTAACAGCTCAAGTTCAAACTATTTTGTAAAAACTATGTTCAATTTTGCTAATATGCCAATATGTTTAGTTTATAGGAGCTTCGCTGCAATAAATAATGATAACAATACCAAGGCACGCGATCATGTGTATATAGTTAATCGGCAAGATATTGTTTTTAATCGGTAGCTTCTTTTGACAACATAGATAAACTGAAGCAAAAAAAAACAGCAAAGAATGATATGGCACTCCAGTATACTCTACAGTTAACTTTAAAAATCTTTCATATATCGTTCTCTATTTCTACATAGTACTATCGTTTTACTATAATTATCCAGCTTACTAGAGAGAATCATAGTTACTATTACTTTAAAGATACGCCTAGTTTATTATTATTTTTTTTCAATATCGGTAATTTTTAATATTTCTCATATTGTATTAGCTCTGTCTATTGTGAAAGTATGTGTAACGTCCGCTATATTCACCTAAACAATAATAAAACCAATTCATCTTCTGTTTCTAATTCAATAAAAATTTATTTCAATACTTTCAGTTCATTTTTACATCAATAATAATTTTTTTTAAAATTTTTAAATAATTAACGGCCAGCTAAAATTCGAATATATTATAAAAATAAACGAACGTACCAATTTTATTTTCATTTCTAACGAACAGATGTCGTTACTCAATTTTTGCTGAATCTTGGTGTTGCACGATTTTCATTAGAAGATGTAAAAGAAATCACATATTTTGTTTTTTATGAAGTCGATGTTTAAAAATTTGATATATAAAAAGATTGATTCCGGTTTTGGTTTTTCAAAAGATCACGTCTTGAAAAAGAAAAATAGTAAAAATAATGCAATTAATATAATTTCAATATAAAAGTGATTGTATGTTTTATCATTATATTTTTTATAATAATTACTTGTGAAAAATAATAGTGAAATTTTGAAAATCGTTTAAACAAAGAAAAGGATAAATTATTCATATATGTAGTGACGAAGAAAATTTTCCTTGATTTTATAAAAATAAAAATAACCTTGATTTGTTACTGTTAAAAATATTTGTGATACGTCATTTGTCTTAAAACAAAAAGAAATAAAAATTATTGAATAAAGAAAAATAAATGATTTTGCAATCATCATTTCGAATTGGAATAAATAAATAAAATAAAAGGAATAAATCAAATCAAATATAGATAAAATAATTATAATTACTTAAAGGTGACATCATCAATAATTAGAAAATGAAATACATTTTTAATATATAAAAATAAAATAGTAAAACTAAAGGAAAATATGTGTTGTACGGGATTCTGGGGAACAATTTCGAATTTCATCAGTCTCAACGATCTTTAAGATAAGTTTCTATTTTTATTTGATTAATGTTACTAAATCATATTATTCTTTGTATTCTTGGTAGTCCTATGCAATGATAGGTTAAGTAGTTCCCTGTTAAGAGATTCCCAAATTTAGGATTCGTGTGGGGACAAACCGCATCCCGTGTATATTTTTTATATTTTGTTAGCAAAAGTCCAAGCCATTATACAGTGGCAGAACATATGTTTCAAGCATCTAACTTTTTCTTTGGATAATAAACACTTCTTTAAAACTAAAACTCTACATGCAATTTATCACTTTACACCAACAGTTTTTATTTTTACCACTTTTTATTAGCTTCTTCCAATCAGTTATCTTTTGTAGATTGTTTGTGTGAACCTCAAATATAACGAGCCAAATCACATAACCTTAGTGAGTACCTAAGATCACTGTTTCTAAAGATTATATCCGTCCATGCAATATATGTCAATAAATGTTTTGTACCAGTGTCTGTAAGGCTTGTTGCACCATCCTGCTGGTTTAATTACAGCAAGTTTAAGTTTAATTATAGCATCATCTCTCGCTTGTTCAACATTGTATATCTCACTCAGTTGCACGATCAAAAGCCACAACAAACAATAGTACTCTAAAAATGTAATAGTTTTTCTCCAATCGCATCTACATAATTTCAAAAGCAGCAGTATTGTTTGTTAACATAATCACTGATGCAAATATTTTCAAACAAAATTCTGTGTCTGTCGGTGGGCGGTTCGGACAGTTAAAAACGTAAACTATTGTGCCGATTTCTAAATTTTGTTCTACAAACTTGTAGGCTTAATGTGGAGACGTTAAAGCCTAAGCCAATTCTGAAATCTTTTAGACAAAATTATACAAAGTGAGAGTGAAGGGGAACCTCGCGAACAAATGTTTATTTAAAACATCAATATTCAATACCTTTAGGTTCCTTTAGGTTGATTTGGATGAAACTGGATTTGAGTGGATTTGAGTTAAAAAAATTCAGATCTAATTATTTACAGTGAGCTTCAGGTGACTACGATAGCACTGTTATATCTCTGTTAGGATTATATTAGGATACCGTTACTGATCATTTTTTTTATTTCCTTTAAAAAATTTTACTCGGTAGGTTTATGCACGAAAAGGTCAATTTTGGCTGAGATTGCTCAGTTAGTCGATCCCTTGAGCGGTCCTTTAATTGTTATCGCAAAAACCATTTGGACGCTGAATAAGCTCTCCCGTGATGATCCTGTTAGCTTCGAGATAAGTGAGCCCCGGAAGAATGTCAAGTGGCAGATGTTAAATCTTAGTTAAATAACGATATCTAGATGTATCGTGCCTTTAAATACTGTTGCATTTGAGTTGAACGGTTTTGGGGATTCGGATATTGTTTATATTTGAAGTACATCGATTCGAGTAGATGTAGTTCGACCAATTTAATTTGCGCCAAGTCACGAGTTGCCCCGTTAAAAATACAAACAATTCCTAGATAGGAATTATGTGCAGTGTTGCTTTTGGCACAAAATATGAAAGAGGTTTTATCGGAAATAAATATAAAATTCAATGCCGTTTGTTACTGGACTGGTTCCGAAATAACCTTGTATCGCATTAATACAAACCCGTCTAGATTTGCGGTTTTGTGGCTAACCGAATCTCACAAATCTTACAAAAGAACTTTGCCGATATGTTCCTACAGAATGCAACCCTGCTGATTAAATTTCAAGAGGTCTGATGCCAGAAAAATTACCGAGTGCTGAGTTATGGTGAAAGGGATCTAAGTTTTTGCGAGAAGGTGAAAAATGTTTGGTCGAAATCTCCTATAATATCAGAGTGGATGCCGAGTTGTTGGAGGTTCGAAAAAATTATACTGTATATTATTTTGTAACAATAATTACACATTTTTCAATTTGTTGAGTAAATATTTGTGGAATTTGTAGATAGATACTAACTGCAGGTGATATCGACAATTCCTTGAAAAGATTGATCAAATTAGTTCAAGACTCTAAGTTTTACGAGGAACTGAAACAGATTAAAAGATATGGCTGTGCATTCCTATCAAGTAAGTTAAAAACATTGTCTCCTTTTATGGACGAGAATGGTCTACTGCGTGTACGTTGTCGTCTTTCCGATACTGCAGCAAAATGTTGGGTATCACTAAATCATCACATCACCTTCACCATCGAATCGACAAAATAATTTCTTTTAAATTTTACTTTTTTTAACTGTCCAACATACCAATCATCGATTTTTATGATAAATCATCAAAGATCGAAAATTTGATGATTCAAACATTTTGCTACTGGTGTTAGCCATGATTATCAACACTAATTTTTAGTACCTTCTTCATCTATTTTATCGAAACTGTCATGAACATTGTCGTTCGCTTTATACTGGTCCTCAATCGCTCTTGTACACTTTGAGACAGCGCTTTTGGATTACCGGAGGACGCAACTTATACCGCTTCACCGTAAATATGTATAAGGTGTAGTAGGATATCTAATAAAATAATGGGGTGTCAAATTTTGTGGGCCTCGTAACATCGTCCACAAATTAAGATCGAGGATTTATGTATGCGTTTTTGTGTGCTTCGTCATGAAAGCTGTGCATCTTGAAATAGTGGGTATTTGACTACTCAAGTTTTTTTGCTTGCTTTCGTAGGTTTGCTAGTCGTCCTGGTTTATGCGCAAAGGTGAATTTTGAGAATGAGACTACTTTTGCCGGTTCAAAGACGGAGTTGAAACTATTGTATAAACTGTTCAAATCCGATTCACATCAAAATAAAGTTTCAAAATATTGCGTCCAACAGAATATTATATTAACTGGCATACTATCTCCACACTTTGGTGGATTATTGGAAGCTGCTGTAAAAAGTTTAAAATTCCATTTAAAATGAGTTGTTGGAAATTTTAGTTATACACTTGAAGAATTCGGTACCTTAATTTGCCAGGTTGTGGCTGAACTCAAATCCCGCCCTCTTAATCCTATGTCCCACGACCCCAATAATTTAGTCTGCATTTTAACACCGTATTATTTTTTAATTGGTCAGCCTATTACTGCTCTTTCCGATCCTAAAGTTGAACATGATTGGAGCTCGACCGAAACAAAGAACTTATTAGTTTTTGGACGATATTGTGATAAGTGGTAAGGGGGTTCCCCTGCTTATTCGAAACTTCAAAAACATCAGCTCAAATTGGTTTTGATTAAATTTTGTAAATATGTTTAAAGTATGATTCGTAACAGTTATGCATCCCAATTTCCGACTGCGATCTCCGTTCCAGAAGTGATCTGGTAAAAAAAATTTCGCTTTTTCTATTCGTTCAACAGAATTGATGTTTGGCTGGATACTACAGATTTCTTTAGTGAACTAATTTTGATGAAACTTTAGAACAATATGAAGATTTATATGAAAAAGGATAAGCTTTTGAGCGATAATGGACAAAGTAGTGGGAGCCCCCGAAGCAGCACCTGTTTTTTAAAATTCGAACTACGCGAAATCTATAACAATAGTTAGCCAATAATTGGAGTATTTCATAGATATAAGCTCACCTTATATCCAAAACATTTTGTTTGCAGAGCTGAGGTGAGCGTCGCCAATATTTTTTATTAAAAAGTGTTCTCTAATAGACATTACAATATGTATCACAATTTCACGAACACATGTAGAAACCTTTTACGGTTTACGTTGATAGGTGTTGATGGACGCCATTATTTTAAAATAATGAATAAATAAACAGTAAATAATATAATTTAATAAAATATGACATAGGGCATTATTTCATTATATATATGTATAATAGAAGAAACAAAAATAAAATGAGGCTGTCATTTATTGTGGCAAACTTCTCGATCATATGACGCACTTCTTCCTTAATAATTAAAGCCCACAAATAGAGTTATATTTTCCGACCAGATATTTTTCAACTGTTTCTATTATTTGAAAATGCTGAAGGTAGATTCATCTCAAAAAAATAATGTTCAATTATATTTTATATCATAAAAATAATAACTTATGTGGCAAATGTTTCTCATTATATGTTTGTCACAAAATTGGGGCATCACAATGTATGGAAATGATTATTTTGAAACACCTACCAGTTTTTTGACACACTTATATAATAATTCAAATATCAGGCTTCTGACCTCACATACGTATGCATACAAATGCACTTAATGTGTACAACAAATGTTTTTGACACAAGTTTTAGAAATAGGTACTGTACGTAATTATTTCTTTTTCATCAAGCATGCCGGACGGTCGGCAGTAAGCGAACACATTTTTTGGTTATTTAAACTCTGTAATTTTATTTGCAAAGACTTTATTAAGAAGTTTTGAAACCATCATGTGAATTAAAACTTCAAAACATAACTGGAGGATGTGCTGATATAAAAGACTAACTTATCACTGAAATAACGAAAAAAACGACTGCTTTTAACAGAGAATGCGGTTAACAGTTATTTTAGGGATGAAATTAATTAAGTCTAAAGAGTGCATCTTCGATTTTAGTTTTTTGACGCGTGTTACGCGGAGAAGTGAAACACCCTAAATTATATTCTGGATTTGGACAACTTAAGCTAACCAATAGTAGTGGTAATGAGCTCTATTAAGATAGCGGACTAAAAATGTAGGCTACAACAGGGTCCTGTCAAGCATTTGTAGCCAATTTGTTACGCCATTAAAAAATTTGTTGCCCTTGCCAATTTTGAGAAATTCAAGAAACCGTTATCTTAAATTTAAGCTTGCGGTTTTCACAATATCTCACGTTCTATTCATCCAATTTTAGTTCAATGCATCAAAATTTGTAGCCGATTAGGAATCAATTTGTTACGTCATCAAAAAATTCGTAACCGCCTCCAATTTTGAACCACATTGATAGATAATAATCTTCCAAATTTTTCGTTAATTTTTCTACTTCATCTATTGAGCGCGAAAGATATATTTTTTTCAGTTTATAAGCCGAAAACTCCTCGGCTCGGCGTTTGGTTTATTTTGATTCCTCATATAAGTTTTCTTTTTCTACTTTTTTCTTTTCTTTTCCACTTTCTACTATGTTCGTAATTATTTTGGAGCAGCGGTTACTAACCTCCGATCCTCGGGATAATTTTCAGCAGCTTAATTTTTGCAAATTTATTGCATTTTTATAAGAACCAGAGGTTTCGAACGCGTCATATTTGAAATAATTTTTGCAGGCTTATTTGAGCTTATAATAAGCTTATCATTCCGAGGATCGGAGGTTAGTAACCGCTGCTCCAAAATATTTACGATAAACCATACGCCGAGCCGAGGTGCTTTCGGCTTATAAACTGTTGAAAAAAATATATCTTTCGCGCTCAATAGATGAAGTAGAAAAATAAATAAAAAATTAGAACGTGAGATATTTTGAAAACCGCCAGCTTAGATATAAGATAACGGTTTTTCGAATTTTTCAAAACTGGAGGGGCTACAAATTTTTTGATGACGTAACAAATTAGTTCCGCATTGGCTACAAATTTTGATGTATTTAGATTTAAAATTGGAAGAATAGAACGTGAGATATTTTGAAAACCGCTAGCTTAGATATAAGATAACGGTTTCTTGAATTTTTCAAAACTGGAGGAGGCTACAAATTTTTTGATGACGCAACAAATTAGTTCCATATTGACTTCAAATTTTGATGCATTCAGAAATAAAATTGGATGAATAGATCGTGAGATATTTTGAAAACCGCTAGCTTAAATTTAAGATAACGGTTTTTGGAATTTCTCAAAATTGGAAGCGGCTACAAATTTTTTGATGACGTAACAAATTGACTCCTAATCGGCTACAAATTTGGATGCATTCAGAATTAAAATTGGATGAATAGAACGTGAGATTTTTTGAAAACCGCTAGCTTAAATTTAAGATAGCGGTTTCTAGAATTTTTCAAAATTGGAGGATATGCTACAAATTTTTTGATGACGTAACAAATTGAAGCATAATTGGCTACAAATTTTGATGTGTTAAGAATTAAAATTGGATGAATAGAACGTGAGATATTGTGAAAACCGCTAGCTTAAATTTAAGATAACGGTTTCTTGAATTTCTCAAAATTGGCAGGGGCTACAAATGTTTTACTGGCGTAACAAATTGGCTACAAATGCCTGGCTAGGTCCTGGTTGTAGCCTACATTTTTAGTCCGCTATCTTAATAGAGCTGTTATAATGCTAAAGAGATAAACAAAGAGTTGGTCACAACCTGAAAAATGGAAAGGAATTTATTCTAAACATGATAACGAAACAAAAAAATAAAAAAATAAATGTGGGTTATTGTAAAGTGAGTCATTTTCTGAAAATTTAGATTTCTACCTTGTTCGAGATGAACGACCTTATGTGGTGGGAAGTAGGGATTGCAATCCCGTGGTGTTTTATGAATCCCGGGACTACGGGATTCATAAATTTTAAATCCCGGAATTCCCGGGCTCTCAGGATTTAAAATTTGTATGGAAAACCATAAATAATTAAAAAAAACCCAATTTTCAAATAAAAAACACATTATTCATTTTTTAGTGTTGAAAAGAATAAACATATAAAACATTAACTTACTAATTACACTTCTTAAAAAAATAAAAATTAAAGAACCAAAATAAAACTTTAATAATATTACATAAAGAAAAACCAGTACCATACACTTTTGATTTTTGAATGATTTAAGAAATAGATTTTAGAAAATATAATTCGTCAAACTGATTTATCGTTAAACTGTTTGTTGATTTGGAAATAATATTTCCGAAGGTTAAAAAAGCCGGTTCCGATTCCACACTTCTTGGTGGAATGGTCAATAAATTATTATACATTCACTGCAAATGGGGTCCTCTATGACGGCTTTGCCTACTTATTTTAATTTCTCTACCAATTGCGGTGACCTGTCGTCGAAATTCAACAACATAAAATATTAAACAGGACTGTTTAGTATTTTATGTTGTTGCATTCTGACCAAAAAAGTTTTTTATAGATATTAAGCGTGAATTAAATTGCATTAGAATTCATCTTCCAAATTACTTTTCTCTACTAAATTGACTGAAACCTTATCCTTAGTTACATTTTCGTTGCAATCTCTGCTCGATAATGTTGCAGTGTGAGTAGTTGGATCGCCTGTTTCACATCCCACGTCTGCTGCTGCTGATGTAACGTTTAATAATCTTCAATAAAAACTTTTATGGAGCTTCGACTTGGAACAGTAAATATGTTCGATGTATCATCAACAAAAGCAGGCTTTCCATTCTGCAAATACTTAAATACTCAAAATGTTTCGGTTTTCCTTGCCTTTATGCTAGTTATTAAGATATTAGTCAACTCGTGAACTAATGGGTTGCTTTGTTTTTCTAGTTCAGTACAACCTGAAGAGCTACAATTGCTTTAGCCAATATTTCATGGTAGAGTAGAACAAGATTGAAGGTGCTAGCGTTGACTGAATAGAGTTTATCCGCTAGCACCCCTAAGATATAAACCTTAACAAGTATTTTCTTATTGCTATTGCTAGTGTTATATGATCTCATTGCATATGACCAAAAATGAAAAAAATACAAATCAACAAAACAGGATAACAAAATTCCGTGTTTTCATTGAGTAATCCCGGCAAATATGACAATCCCATAATCCCGGGATTGCGGGATCTTAAAAATGGGTCGGGATTCGGGATCCCGGGATTGCAATTCCTAGTGGGAAGTGCTACGATTTTTAAGAAACCAGATTAACTCCTTGTAGTTCAAAAGTAAAGTCTCAGTCTTGAATTTTCTTACTGAAATGGTGAATGAAGGCCAAAACATGAGCTGACACAGGTTAATAAGGTCGCCTCAATCGCGCAGAAAGTTGGTTTAGGAAAAACACGTAAGATATAGAATAATTATGTATACCGAATTTAAATACAAATCAGCTCGGAAATGAAGTGGAATTCGTGTAAGCTGTACAGAAAATATAACCTATATCTCACATTGGTTAAACAGCTGATATGTAACCAACTGTAAATCGTTTAATTAACATTATGAAATAAAACTAATTTATTAAAATTATGTCATTTAAATTTATGTTAACATCTTGTTTATTATTAAAATGATGATTGTTGAAACAAACGAGAATTCTGTGAAGAACAAAATAAAGAATAGTTTTAATAAAATTTATTTGAAAAGTTTTTCATTTTATATATCAGAGCTTTTATTTTATGATTTGTGTTTACAAGAAAAGTTTGACGATAAACGTTGGATCGTATATTTTTTTACCGATCGTAAGAAATTTTAATTAAACTTTTATAATTGTAGTTCTTTGCTATAAAGTTAAACCTAACATTTTTCAATGAAATTTTGGTATTCAAGTTTTAATGTTTTGTTCTACTATAAAACAAAATCAAACGATTTGCGCCCACAGAAAATTAATGTGGCGGATGTTAAGAAATAAAAAACTTCTATAAACTAATAGTCTATTAAAATCAATTAGGATACTCAATGTTATAATCTCAATTTATTATGATTTTTATAAAATTCAAACAACATAAAATCAAAATTATCAATGAAGAATGAAAAAAAATTAGGCCGTAAAATTTTTCTAAAACTTCAAAAAGTAAAATCTCAACTCACGTAACATCTCAGAAATAGTTTAAGTTATATAAATATAAAATCGTAACGAAAAAAAACTTTAATTTCAAGTAATATCTTTTTAATATACGATGGGAATGTGGATTTTAGACACAAGGAATACCCTCATAAACTTATCTTGAATGTCAAACCAATTTTTTTTTATGTTTTGATTTTTTTGGTTTTCTGTTTCTTATTTTTAAGATAAATGAGAAGTCAAACAATTAAGAAAAATATAAAATTAAATGAAATTATAAATAAATACAACAAGCGAATGACATTTCGGGTGATAAAATTTGATTTACGCGCTAAGACAACACAAAAACACCAAAAGAAAGAAATCGTACAGAAAGAAAATAAAAGAACTAAGATAAAAAAAAAAATTTTGTATTCATTCATTCAAGATGTGATATTTATTTATGATTGTTTTTTAATTTTGTTCTTGTAAATTGTTTTAAAAGATTTCAAATAATTTTCTTATATTTATTTATCTGTTTTGGATATGTAAATTGGATTATAAAAAAAATATATACGACGCTGTTGATATAAATATTCTGAGATTTACGTTATTTTTAAGTTTTAGTTGATGAATGATTTTTATTATTATTGAATGAAATTAAAAGACTTAATTAAAAGATTAAAGTAATATCTAGATTTCTATTGTTTGTAACCATTAGTAAAGGCTAACGAAAGAAATAAAAATCTATTCTGAAGTAATTACATATATTTGACGGTTAATATACAATTGTCTTTAGCATAATTACATATGCGACAACCATAATTAAATTCTTTCCATCCAATTAATTCAGAAAGTAGTTTGCAAATGACTAAATAAAATCTGACAACTAATTATCATATATATCATTCTCTAATTTTTCTTTAATTTCTCTTAATTATCTGTTTTCATTTTTATTCGCGTCCAAATTCACAAACATATAGTTTTAATAATCACGTTTCTTCTTAAACCGTACGCACTACTTCAACGAATTTATTTTTTTACTCGTATATATATTTAATAAATTCTTTGCTGTATTCTAAGTATTATTTTATTTAAATTTAGCTATTTAATTTAAGCGCGGGGTTTTTTTATTTTTACTCAAGTTCATAAATTAAAACTCATTCTTAAGAATTACTAGAAAATATGAACGAACAGACCAAATAAAAAAGTTTTAAACGTTCGCTAATGAGATAAATAATTAATTTAGTTTTCGTTTATGCCAAAAACTTTACTGTTAAAATAAAAAATATATGTAATTAGAAATTTAACAAGAATAGGAAGCATAATTTTATTTAATTCCAAAAAGATTTTACTTGTAATTCAGACATTTTATGTAAATGTTTGGATATATGAATTTTTTTTGAAACAACCTGAAAGTTTAAATATAAGTGCATGTGAAAATTTTATTAGTCTTCAGTAGTCGGTGCAATGCATATACAATTCGCTGCAGAGTACATATTGCCTCTAAGAAGGTTGAGCGTTGTAGTGTGGTATACGAATCTTATGGTAAACAAGACAGATTTCTTGGTTCTTCTTTGTACTGAATGGCTTAAAAACAATTGATTTAATAAACACCGACATTTTTAAATAATTTAATCGCACTCCGGTTCTTAAGCATGGTAAAAAAGTGAGTTTTAAGCATAAGTCTTAACCTCCTAACTTAAGAAAAAAATTTACAATGATAGAAATTTTAGTCAATTTTTTAACGAAAATTATAAAAAAAATTTAAATGTTCATAGGTATGTATACCGAGCAGAAATTAGTAAGGGAAAGACTGAATACATCCAGGGCGTGATCAGGGCCTGGCCAGTCCAGAAACAGCCAGACCTATTAGAACATTCTCTGATTTGGGCTTGTTCGGGCGTGATTTAGAATACCCTTCTAGGGTTAACATTATGTTAATATATCCGGCTCTGATTTGGTTTTTCGAATTTGCCTCCTAATTGGGCAATCTGATCAATGCCTGATACGAAATGCCTTACTACGGTGTACTCTATTTAATAGTATAAGGCGCTTAAATTTTTTAAAATTTCTTTATTAGAGTCTGCCATATTTAACCTGATCTAAGCCCTAATCCCTATTTTATTTGATAAAATTTCATTTGGGTAAAATTCACTAGTTATCCATCTTAGAAATTTTAGAAAAAATAGAAATTGAAAGAACACTTAAATTAAGTAACATTACAGTTTAGAGTTTAAATTACGTCGTCCATTTTTGGAAATATTCTTAAGAACATTATTTTTTTTAACCAGTTCGTTTATTTATAATTTAATTTATTTATTTAAAAAATTTGCAATTTCTGCTAATATACCAATATTTTTAATTAGTTTAACGCGATAACTTTTAACATGTAGTAGGCAAATTTTTGAATTTTTGAAGATTGAAATAT
Organism: Diogma glabrata; assembly: GCA_963693315.1. Taxonomy (NCBI): domain Eukaryota; kingdom Metazoa; phylum Arthropoda; class Insecta; order Diptera; family Cylindrotomidae; genus Diogma; species Diogma glabrata. Next base: position 327,391,463 of record OY856186.1, on the reverse strand, counting down.
TAATATATTACCTAATACCAACAATATCTAATACCCAATATTTGGCCACGATAGTATTCGTAAAATAACACAATAATATATTTCATAATATTTTACATTTACGACACCCTTGGAGAGCGAGTTGGACTCGCGTGACCGACATTTTCTTAATGTTATGATTATTTGCGGTTGAGATGCTTTCAAATCTCAAATCTACAAACAAACAAATCGCATTAAATTTTCAAAACTATTTATTTATTTGTAATTGAAAAAATAGTAACAATATGGTGTATAAAGAAGAAATGAACGGATCATTCTCGTAGTTTTTTCAGGCAGTTAAGTCAGGCCCGAGCAATTTAAGTCGATCCACTATTCCAACGTTAGTTCTGAATGCCGTTGACTTAATCGAAATATAAGGCGGCTCTTTTTGGACATATTTTCGCAACAAACTCAAACAAAATTAAACCGACCATTCTCCTATACTCATTTACACAGTTGTAACGAAAATGAAGCCAATTATTCTTTTTCGGTTATTCCCAGATTTTTATACATTTGGTCAGTACCGTAGTACAGTTGTTAGCACCTCCCCTTAAAATTAGGAAAACTCCTAAATCCTTTGTATCTGTTGTCAGAGATGACTCTAAAACTAGAAAATTATATGCATATAAAATTTGTCTTAAAACACCCATCTGGTTGGTCACGAACCTTAAACAATTATGATAACTAAATTGACAAGGGCCCGAATGTGAACGCACACTACACGATGTAAACCACCTCATAACATGTTCAGAAATCGTAAAAGTGCTGACGAAGGAAGATCTATGAAAATACTTTAAAAGAGTATAGCAGAGTTTGTAAATTTAAAAACGGAGTCGAACAAGTATAGCAATCGACCCGTCGCTACAACAACAATAAAAAATATCAGCATTGTTTTAAATTGTGATAAAAATGTAATTTTTTTTTCTTAATATTTATTTGTTTTAATTTACATAAATATAAAATGCCTGATAATTGATTATGTCGTTTTATGCTTCAAATTTACTCTACTATATGGAATTTACTTATATTATACTAATGTAACGGTTAAAGTAATAAATGCGGTTATTATAAATAATAACCGGTGATTATTAATAATATCCAAGTGTTTTGGTAAATGTGATAAAAATTGAACATTAATCACTATAATCGGTTATTATTAATAATTACCAATGAGTTTTGGTAAATGTCATAATTTTGACACGTTTAACTTGAAATTTCCATTCCAAATGCCCAATAATAATAATTTTCACAAAATTTCCGTCAGCAAATGTAGGAGAAACCGTCCGGATAAGAATACCAGAAGTAGATAGGCGTAAGGCTGATAACCGGAATATTTTATGTGTTATAACTTCTAAGGAAAACGAAAACATATATAAACTTGGTTAACAACTTATGAAACTTGGTTAAAACTTATATAAACTTGGTTCAAAACATGGCATTTTAAACCAACTGTACACAAGGAATGATTTTACTATCTGCAAAGAAACTTCCATTTCAATGAATGAAGGTGCAGTGAATGAAATAAGTCTAAGAGAATATGCCCGTAAGAATGCCAACTTAGGTGGTTAAGAGTTTTTAGATGATACTGCGTTGAGTGGAGGTAGATTTTAATCTGCTAGTGGCGTTGAATTTTTCAGGAGATGAATATGATGATACGAGATGTTGTTGGAGATGTTGTATCCAATATAATGAGTTACTTTGAATGCGTTGATTAAGCTGACTCTTCATTATGATTTAACAATTATAATGTTCACGAAAAGTAAACACAAAAGGCAGCAGATGAAATGTTGTTGTATCAACCATACGATGAACTAAATTTATTTTCAAACTTCTTCGGGTACAGTAGCTTCCACATTCATTAATGATCTTGGACCATTATTAAGTAGAACGAATATAAATTAGATTCCCTCAAAACACAATAACATTTCAGAGTTTAATTGTATTTATACGAAATAGCTTATACAAGTTACATTAAAATTGTATTTATCAAATTGGCGAGGGGATTCAATATAATTTATTAGAGAACTACATTTTTAATTTAACACGAAAAATAAGAACTTAAACAATTTGGAAAAAAACAAAATCTGAATAAAAAAAAATATTTTTTGTTTTTTTAATAAATGCTAACGAAGAAATGCTATCATCCTCTGAAATCGCCTACTAAACTTTAAATTCTTTTGAGAAATGATTTTAGTTTTAATGTTCGCCACAAGTTCAAGCATTGCAATTGTAAAAGTAAATGCTCTACAAGTCGATGCAAATGTAAACAGTCCAAAGTACTTTGTAATTCGAAATGTCTGCCACAATGAATAATTTGCTAAAAATTGTAACAATTGACTATTTCGAATATTTCTCTAAAAGTAGGAATATTCATATATAAAGATTTTCGCTAATAATTTGCCAATTTGTTTTAACTCGGGTTTTTTTTAGAGGAAAGGATACAAAAGTTTTTTTTAACTACTAACTTGAAAAATCGTCATTATTTAGTCGAATGCCCCAATGAGAAGTAATTTTTCTCAACCGCCAATAATAATAACAAAAAATTACCTAGGTTAATAATGACAAATTTTCTTTTATTTTTAATTGAAATGAACAAAAAAACACAAACAAATAATAATTGCATTTTTTGTTTCATTTTATTTGTATGAAACTAAACTTCCAAGCTACTTGATACTTTAAGATATTTAAAAATGAAATGGAAAATGACTAATATCAAAATCTAATCAAAGCAAATATGATAATTAGTGTTAGTAGTTAAAAAAATTCTATATATACCTCGGTTGAGAAGACTAATATAGACCTCGAACATTATATCCCTCGGCGCTACGCGCCTCATCTAAAAGTTCTCGGTCAATAATAGCTTACTTCTCAACCTTGTTATATAATGTACTATTATGTATGCTACAAGTTGGTCAATGATATTTTAACGTTTAATTTTAGTTCATTGCCTTCAATACTAATTAATAATACTATTTGGTTGTATTACATGTAGATGTAATACAGCTGTTCAAATTTATTGAGTTTTAGAGAAGTTGTTTGATCAGAATAAAGAAGTTTAAATGTATAATTTTTACACTACACGAGAAAGAAACAAGAGAAGAGAAACAAAACACTAAAGAGTCAATTACTATATATACTGGACCATATTTGTTTGGCCGGTCATTATGTAAATTCAATTAAAAGAGTGAACATGTTAGAACAGTGTAATTTTTTTTTTAAATAAAAAAATGTATTTTCTTGATTTTTTTTCATATTAAATTTGTTAAATTAATATATTGCTTTTAAATTGGTGCTTTGATTCTAACAGTGTTAGTTTTCGTTGCCGAATACTAGTTTTTTTGTGTGTGCTATGAAGTTTAGCAATTTTTAAAAATCGAACTTTACTAGTAGCAATTTTTAAAAATCCAACAAATAATCCAAACAAATTTCAATATGACGCTCCTAATTTTTTTTGATAAGTGATTTTGGAATGCAATTTGTGATAGCCTTCAATCAACATATGTTCCACAGGAAAACAACTAAATTAATGTAAGCCTTTTGTATTTTGATTTATATAATTTTTGTTAACTTATTTTTGTTCTGTTAATTATTTTCTCTGTTAGCTAATTTTACGATCTATAGATAGTTTCTTTAAATATTCTGAGATAAATAAGAGATTTCCAGGGTCAGGGTTTCCGAAATATTTTTAAAAAAAGTCAAATCCATACAAAATGTTTAAATATTCATTTGTAATGTAATCGGAAGTAATAAATAAATATATCCTATATAAATTATGAATGAAGAAATCAGTTTTTGTTGATTTGTTTGTTTTTTTTATCTACGGGTGCGGTGTCACAACAACTCTGCGTGTTTCAGTGCCTGCTATTGGCATATGAGTTAACGTGAGATATCATATACCAGAGTTATAATTAGTCAATGTGATATTACAGTGAGGCTAGTGGATGAAGTTCTTTGCCTTTTCCTCCTTTTATTTAATTTTTATTTCTTCCATCCTCATGAAATATTGACCTATGTTCTATTTTGTTACGCGATTGGATTTATTGTTTAGATATCCATTGTTTAAATTAAAGTTTAAAATAAAATAAAAATTTGCATACTTGCATAAGAACGAATATTGTTTTAGGGGCTAGACCTTAAATGGTTCTTATGTGTTGTGACACATATTGTAATTCCTACTACACAACACATTTTATTTTTAAAAAAATAATAACGGAAACTATTGGCGTATTTCATTGATCCCTAATTTCTTAAGCCGCAATCTAATGACAATAATTTTAATCACAGCAAATAGATACATAATAATTACGTTAAAATTGTAGTTTTAATAAAATGTGCTCACTTAGTTACATTTGCCAAACTGCATTGGAAATTATTAATAATAACCGGTCAATGTAATAAATGCACATAAATTAATCACTTTGACCAATATATTTGGTTATTTTTAATAAAACCGGCGATTATTAATAATAACCATTACTCACATTGACCGTAACATATTCATGTGAAAATTTACTTTCCCAAAAATTAGGAATTTCGAAAAAAAATTTTCAAAACTTTTAGTTTAAAATCCCAACAGATGTCGCATGTCATCAAAATTCTTTCTGGTGCCATATGTTCGCCATTACTACAATTTCCTATTCGTGAACAAACTTAGTTTTCTCATAATTGTGTTCTGGACTACTAGTTCCACACAAAATTGTGTAGTATTTTGGTGAAATCGGTAATATTTTCGGACCAGCATGTGTTTATAAATAGGGCCCTTAGGCAAGTTATCGGGAATAATCTTAAAGTTATAGAATTTAAAACGAACGTAGAGTGAAGATTTAATGTTTATACTACATCAAAACAAACAAGCGGGCACTAACCACCCTTTTATACGAACAGATGAACAGACTTGAAGGTGTGCCGAACCAAATTAAAGTATTAATTTTTCATGTTTCAAGATATTTAGAAATAACTCTTAGAAGACAAATACACGCGTTCTTACCAGATTAAATTGCTGGACTTTCACTTAATCTATATTTTACATTGATTCATGTAACTCGTAAAACTCTTATAATACGGATTACATATAAAGCTCCTAAGATTAACAAGATCTTATTAAAATGAAACCCAGATTGAACGTTGTACATCGATTATGGACTGACATGCGTCTCATATTTCTTTTAAAATTTCGAACCGATAACTTAAATGTTTTTTAGTTTATCCAATTTTCAAATAATAAACAAAAAATAAACATTCTAAACAATTTCCATAAATATGTTTGTAGATTTACAAAATATAAATCATAAACACAAAAAACTAATTTTTTCTGTAACAATGCGCTTATAAGTTAGGAAATTGTATAAGAGCAAAAAACCTTGCAAACCTCGATAAGATTACAAAGAATAGATAACAAAGAAATAAAAAAAATTTTCTTGTCATATTTTTATGTTACTTTATGATGAGAAATGGCAATTTTTAATGGTTTAAAAGTTTTTTTTTTCAAGTAGCAAAAAATTAGTTAACAAATAATAAAATACATTGGATCTGAATTTAAGGTTATAAGTTAAGAAAAGAAAAATAGTTGTTATTTCTGTTGTTAATTTACTTTATATCAAAAACATTTCTTTCTTAAAAGTAGTTGATTATTTTCAGACATCATTTGTCAACATTTTGAGTTGATCCAATATTACAAAACTTCTTTAATGATCACGAGTCGCAGAGTTCTCAAAACAACTCCTCCAACGGTTAATATTAGATCACAAAACTAGTACGAAATAAATCTTTATGTTTAATTAAATTCGTACAAGAAAAACTACTACAAACTCTGACACGGTAATTGAGAATTATAAAATTTAATTGTCTGAATAATTTGAGTCAAGTTGAATTTGTTGAAAACAAAAAATAACTAACTTTAATGACAATCAATTCACTTCCAATAATTTAATGCATGTCTCTTTTAGAAACATAAAATGAAAAAAGATCGATATAAATCACAAACAGATAAAATGTCAACGTCGATTTCTTTTCAATGCCTCCATTGGAAAATAATATAAGAAATAACTAAGAAACATACGAATTTTCTTGTTTGTTTATTATGTGATTGCATCTCATTACCACGTATCAGCTCAGCAATATTTTGTTTGCAGATCGATTCTTTTAACATTTAAGATGAAACAGAGAAGAAAATGTGAAGAAACGTAACATAAGACGGTCATTAATTAACTATGTCGTTGGAATAAAACTTATTTTTCTTTTTTGTATTTTCAACATAGAGGGAATAACATATGTACATTGGGATTTATATTTGACGCGGTTTTAGGTCCAAAATCTTTGCTGTGAATTTAACAAAAAAAAATTTTCTTTGTTTTATTCAGTGGATTGGATTCTAAGTTTTAAATTTACGGTTTAAAAATTAACTGTAGAAATCTTTTTCAGAAATATTTATGCCAACCTTAAATTATTTTGAGAATTTCATAAATGAAAAACATAATATGTAGATATTGTTACGTTTTACCAACCTTACTTCGAATTGCCTACTCTCTATTCGTAGTTCGATCACTGATTAGTAAGCAATTTGTACTCTTCCATTTTGTTAGTGTCTTTTGCGTCCCCATTTTTTTGCTTTTCTCTTGTCGTGCAACTATTGCATGAAACCTGCTATCGTGCTTTTGTGACAGAGATGCCCAGTTCCTTTTTTGTACTGTGTAGTGTTGAAATTTAGGCCTGGCCGAATTTTAGTATCTATACCTGCAATTTCAAAGAGTAAGTCTTTGTCTCAACAAAATGGCAGCAGAGTGAACCAACAGCTTAGCATTGACTTCACCAACATAAGAGGTCTCAATTCGAATCTAAACGAAGTTCATCACTACATCGAAAAAAACAAACCTGACATATTGTTTCTAACCGAAAGGCAAATCATCGAAATTGGATCTCGATAAATACCGGATGGCTAGTTACGAATTGGAACATTCCTTTTATAACAAGCATGGTGTCTGTGTATATGTTCGAAATTCACTTTCATGTATGAGAATTAAGGCCTACGAGTTGAACTCTAAGCACCATAATTCTATAGCACTGAAGATCTCAGGTGTTGATGAAACAATGTTTATAATAGAATTATACAGATCCCCAAATTCCCCCCCAGGATGTCCATTTTTCGATCAAATTACAGCTAATCTAGACAAGATTTCCACGGACTACCCCAGAGCAAGACTGGCCATTCTTGCAGACTTTAATATTCATAATAAAGAATGGCTTAAGTATTCATCGCGCACTGACGACGTAGGAAGACAAGCAGAACTGATACTCGCAGGTTATCACGGTTTGACGCAAATTATAGGGTGTCTTATTAGAATCCCAGATAATTCACATCATAACAATAATTTGCTGGATCTGTTTTTGACAAACGAACCAAATACTACGAAGACAAAAGTTGAACAATCCCTCGGAACATCGGATCATTTACTAATATCAGCAACAGTGCAATTTACATCACCGACACAAATTAAAGCAAATCCTCGTCGCGTTTGGAATTATAAACGCGCTGACTAGGAGGGACTGAGAAACTTTTATGTTGAAACACCTTGGAAAACTATTTGTTTTGTTGATCAAGATCCTAGCACATCGGCAATAAGAATTTCTGAAATCATAATAGACGGAATGCGGCGGTTTATTCCAAATCGATTAATCACTCCTAAAACTGAGCCTTGGTTCACGCGCGATGTTGATGAGGCAGTGAGGTATAAACGCAAAGCATTTAAGACGTATAACTCAAATAAAACACCTGAAATCCATAGCGTCTATAAGAAAGCCAGAAATATTAGTAAATACAAAATAGACTTGAACAAAGACGCTTTTACTCAGAAGAAAGCAAAGAAATTCGTCGCGTACCCATCTGGCTCACGTATTTTCTTTCAGGCAGTAGAATCAGTCCAGAGCAATTATACTCGATCCTCTATTCCAACCTTAGTTCTGAATGACATTCCCGTGAGCGACTCGAACGAGAAGGCGGATCTTTTGGGTCGTATTTTCGCAGAAAACTCAAACATAGTTGAACCTCCCCATTATCCCACACTAATTTCCCCAGTTGTAACGAAAATGAAACCAATTATTTTTCGTTGCAATATTGTGGGAAATGCTTCTTTCTATCAATATCAACAAATCTGCTGACTCCGACGGTATTCCACCTCTCATTCTTAAAAAATTTGCTAGGCAACTGGCACCAATTTTAACAAAAATTTTCTATTTATCTTATAAAACTGGAATATTTCCCAATTCTTGGAAGCTGGCCAGCGTTCAACCCATATCAAAGAAAGGCAGTAAGATAGACCCTAACAATTATAGACCAATTGCAATTCTGTCGGTTTTGGATAAAATATTTGAAAAATATGTTAACTACAATCTAATAGATTATTTGGAAATGTCGCGAATTATTGATGATAAGCAGTATGGTTTTCGTAGAAGTCATGCAACAGGTGATCTGTTAGCCTACGTAACCAATATGTGGAACAAATCGCTGGAGAACCATGGTGAAACATTTAGTATTTCACTTGATATTTCTAAAGCATTCGATAAAGTGTGGCATAGAAATCTCATAACTAAATTAAAATCTTATGGCATAGACCATCTTACTGTCGCATGGATTCATAGTTTTGTTACAGGTCGCCAATTCCATGTTAATTTAGATGGCATCACATCCAATATTTTCACAACCAATGCTGGGGTTCCCCAAAGTTCTGCACCTCTCATCAATCTTGTTTCTTCTATATATAACGATTAACTTATTTCCACAGGGCACCCAATCCATAGTTTTGCTGATGACAGCACATTGCATTCATCATTGCATCTCCTAAATTTCGATCTCATACTACAGTTACTACTGAGAGCTGTTAATTAATTCTATCAACAAAGACCTGGATCGTATAATGGAATGGGGTGATTGTAATCTTGTTTCATTTAACCTTCACGTGAACAGTATCTACCCGGGTAGATATCGCGGTTTTTGTAATTCAATAACTTTATGAGTTTTTAACCAATCATCATGCCTGTTCAGCTATGTGACTAATTTTTAAATTGATTTCGCAAAATCTGAGAAACAAATATTTTGAACTTCCTTTTAACACTTATTTTGGATTTGTATGGTTTTTTTAACGCAAGAAAACAATATCTACCCGGGTAGATAGTTTTTCCTTGGGTTTTTTATGAATATTTTTACGGGTCAATGTATAAAACAAGCAACTTTATTTTTAAACATATGCTTTTATTGTATGCTTACACAAAAGCAAAATGATATTATGATATTAATACACGTTTGATATTATTACACGTTTGTTGATATTATGTAAGTTGATATTACGTAAGAAAACAATATCTACCCGGGTAGATATTTTTTTTCCTTTTTTCTTATATGAAAATTTTTACTGGTCAATGTGAAAAACAAGTAACTTTATTTTTAAATATATGCTTTTATTGTATGCCTACACAAAAGTAAAATAAATACACAGTTACGTTTGTTGATATTATGATTTATGTAATATCTACCGGGGTAGATATTGTTCATATCAGTCGCTAAAAATTTCCGTTCACGTGAAGGGTTATCCAACCAAAACCGAACTATGCCGTTTTTCACGAATAGAGCGACATAAAAATTTCCCTATTAAGATAAACCATGAGGAACTGCGTGAGGTTGAATCAGTTAGACTTCTTTGAGTGGATATTCAAAATAACTTGAAATGGAATAAACATGTGTTCAACCTCGCTAAATCTGCAATGCAAAAATTAGGATTCTTGAGTCGATGTAAAAAGTATTTCAATCCCGATCAAATTTTGCTAATCTTCAAGTCCTTTATTTGTCCATGTATGGAATACTGCTGTCATGTTTAGGGAGGTGCTTGTTAGTCAACAATAAAATGTCTAGACTCTGTACAGATAAAAGCAATACTGTTGATTGGTAATACCAAAATAACGAACCAACTTGATTCACCCCAGCACAGAAAAAATGTGGCTGAATTGTCAATCTACTATAAATATAACTTTAGCGAATTTTCCTCTAAGGAAATTCAAAATATTCTTCCATCGTGTGTACAGTATCATCGACAAACCAGAGCTGCCGAATTATCCCATCCACTTTTTTGTACAAATACCTCATTGTAGAACTGTGTCCTTCCAGAATGACTATTTTAATAGAGTGGCCAAATTGTGGAACTCAATGCCCTCCTCTGTATTTCCCGATGAATTTTCCCCTCAGGCATTCAAAGAAAATGTCCATCGTCGACATGGTATCTTCGGATATTCAAAGAGTCTGAATAATAAATATTTCATATTTAGTGTGCTAAACATGTCTAACTAATTAATAAAAAAAAAAAGAAGAATCTGATCTGAACAAAATGTAAATCATTCTTTTGACACACTTTACGATTTTTTTGACACACTTTTAACACAATAACCAAGCTCCCGGTCTCATATACAGATGCCGATCATCAAAATTTCTGCAGATTCAAAGATTCTACTCGTTATTTATTTTATGAACTAGTTTTTAAATAAAAGATAGTTAAATGTAATGAACAGAAACTCAAAAAAACAACAACCGGATGATATATGGTTTGGTTTGCAAAAACTTTTTTTTCAATTAGAATATTTTTAGCTTTCGTTTAGTTAAATTCCAGCCCTCTCCAACGTTAAAACAGAAAAAAAAATTATATAAACTGTATATTTTGGAAGTGCAATGATTTGTAACGACGGACTTTTTCGAGTTTGACTCTAAAAATACGAATATTCATCTTTGAGCAAATTTGCCAATTATTTGCTAACTTTTTTCGGTTCCGGCCTTTAAATTAAATCAAACATAAAAGCATTTATGTGTGTTACAAGTTAGTCAATAACATTTTAATGTTTTTTTTAGTTAACTGCTTTGATGCGTCACAATGTCAATTAATAATACATGTTTTTTTTGTCTACATAAATGATGAACATTTTTTTTGTTGTTTGTTATTGAAAAGCTTGCCAAATGTTACAATTCGTCTTCATAATACGCTCGCGAATCCGAATTCTTTCACATGCATACATAAATCGGAGTGTTCAGATAGTTTTGGAATCATCCAAGACTGCCTTTAGAGTCCTTTGCAATGTTTAACTTTACTTTTTCTCATGAGAGTTTCTTGACTTACTCTTTTAGTTGCAAGTGGAGAGACACGAGTCCTAGCGATTTTAACATTACCAGACGACTTTAAATTGTTTTAAACTGAGTTCATTTTGTTTCTTGAAACTATTTCTTACAAAATATGTATTCAACATAAAAAATGACTAAACTTAGCTCTTTTTAAAACGATGCCTCTAATAGATATATAATTACAAGCATATTTTTTCGTTTTCCATTTTCAACTTCAATCTAAGTAATTTTTGAAACGATTCATTAATAATACATTTAAATTACCTCCTAATAAACGAATCGTGTTTCACAAATTTAGAGCAAATATATCGATGTCAAACAATATAAATAACACAAAAGATAAATATTAAAACAGACAATTTTTCACCGGGAACATCATTTTGTGTTTCTATTTTTATTTATGTTTTGTTTTAGAATTATTTTTGTATTTTGACAGTTTTCCATCAAACATTTAAGAAAAAAACATTTGTCATTTTCCATAAAACTATCATTTAAATAATCCGATATGTTCATATGAGTTTTGAAATGAAAATTTAGTTAATTCGTTTGCATACAGAACAATATTGATATTATATTTTGCAATCGACAGAAGTTTTGAGTATTTTGAACTCTGTCGATTGTCAACATATATAAAACAACCTTTTGCGTTCAGACAAATTACCACAAACATTCACACTTACTCGTCATTTTTATTAATATTTTTGGAAAAAATGATAACACTTACAAAAGAAAAAAACTAAAAATTAAAAATAAAATAAACAATTTTAAAATTCTAAAACTCATCAAATCAACCCGTTAAATTTTATTTTGTGTTTATCTCATCTCATTATTTTCTTTTTAAATTTTTGACGTTTTTGATGTTTTGATTATTATAAGCGCGTGTGTGCGGCTTTAGGATATGTACAATAATATTTTCAAAAGAAAATTCATGTGTCGTAGGTTCGTCAAAGAAAGATATAATAAAACAGATTGAAGAAGAAATCAAATGTAATGATATAAATTATGTTGAAATGACTGTCTAACCGTAAATTAGAATAGTCAGATGGGTAATTAAAATCTTGAGATAATCGGGGATCTAAAGGCTATTAAAGATAAATCATTTTAATTAATGTATTAAGTGATGAAGATGATCTGATATATCAAATCAAGAATTAAGATTAATAATTATGGATTAGTTTGTTTCATAATTATATGATTAATGTTTGTGTATAGAAGATTTTTGAGTTAGTTTAAGATCCATCCGCTTTTTTAACTACATTTGCTACTCGATATATTTTATATGGGTTAGTTTTTCAAGTATGTAACAGTTAATGTGATAAACACTTAACTATTTCAAATAATTCTGTTGTTATACGTTTTTATGTGTCTTGGTTCTTCATTTTCAACGATGCTATGAAATAAAATACAAAAATAAACTTTTATGCATTAAAGCTACTCACCCTATTAATTTTGGCACTTCATGCAGTGAAGAATGTGTTTTTGGAGTCTGTCATTATGACAGCATGAGTGACAGTTTGGCTATTCTTACTAATCGACTATGAATAAAACAGATATAAGACTATGTTTGGGACATGATGAATCCAATCATGCTAACGATTTTTATAAAAAACAACGAGATCAGTAACATTCCAAAGATGTTGTAGAGAATCAAGGTTTCATGTCGAATTTCAATCACTAACAATTCGTATATCACGCATTTAAATACAGCATAAAAGTGAAAGAGTAACTCAATTATCAGAAGACACTGCAAAGATATACAATCAAAAAAATTATGAATGGCTCCCCTGTTCAAAATTTTATGTACCAAGTTATCAGACACGTTGCCAAGTTATCAGACACCCTGACATCCACTTTTTCTAATACCAGTAAAAGACAATCAGCTACTTGCGATACAAATTGATAAATTCATTGAAAATTTTGTAGCAGAAGTAATAAACCGGCTAAGCTAACAAATATAAAAGCAAAGTAAAACAAATCAACAGTTGTATTGTAAGTTGCTACCTCTGTCGGCACTAATTAATCACTAATTAATTTTTGGTGTGACCAAAGCAAGCAACGATATTCAGATTTATGGGAAATATAACAAAAATATTATATACCAAGTTTTAACAAAATTGAATGTAAGGATTAGAAGTTATAAAAGTTTGAAATAAACTTTTGTTTATGGAATCTCCCATCCACTTTGACCAAAAATGTATCGGAACTGAAACTGCATTAAAAGCTTAAGTACCATATTTCACCAAAATTGTTGTTTAAGTTTCAAATAACAGTTGTTCGGGATCACCCATGTGCACTTTGTCGAAATTTGCACAAACTTTTTATCTCATCGCATTAAGACAATTAAAAAATATTCAAATCGGACCAGTAGAGTTCCGGTTTTCAATATCGAGACAGAGACTTTGAAAACGCGAGGATTGATTCGGGGGTGGGGGAGGGGACTTTGAAAGTCTCATTTTTCGGTTTTTGCTTATATCTCGAAAATTATGCGTCCTACCGACATTACCACTCCCTACTAAATGAAAGCTGATTAAATTTGCTACAAGTTTTACATAGTCAAGATTTTTTAATATCTTGTATAGGTTTTGAGATATCCGCTCTTGAAAGTCTGTAATTTTTTTGTTGCTATTCCTCATCAACCCCAAGCATGAAGTAGCAGAGCAGCAAAGGCGCCATCGACTAAGGAAGTCTGCTGACATCCATTTCAAGACAACATGCTCAAGGTGAAGCTTGAGGACAATTCGAGCAGGACCTTTCAAGCAGAAAATGATGCAGACGTTCTGATAGTGGATACGGCTGTGGAAATGTCGGAAAAAACAGCTGTCGGCATTGTGGGTGAAGATGTCGACCTCATAGTCCTCTTCATGGCTAAAACTGAGGCGTATAAGGACATTATTTTTATCAAGTCTGGATGTGGGAAGACAAGGGATTCCTTATTCTCGTCCCAAGAGCTTTAGCAACAAGGTTTCAAATTCGTGCTGTTTTTGCACTCATTTACTGGATGCGACACAACATCTTCCGCATTTCGAAAAAGCAAGATAGCATTTGCGATGTTGTATCTGAAATCGCCAGAGGTCCAGAAAGCAACAGCGCTCTTTTCAGACTCTTCCTCCACCTGCATCTTGAGGTGGTGTAGGGCTCCAGCGAAAGAGGTCTCCCTCAATGCTTACAGGTACAAATCATTCTTAAAATCGGTAGCCACCATCAAGCCCGAACATTCCAAATGACCTGCCTCCTCAGATGTATGGGTGAAAGATTGAGAACAACTTCCTGGTCCCAATGCACATTGAGTTAGCAGCTGCACCAGACGATATCCGGAAAATGATTTTCTGTCGATGCACGAAATACTGTGCCAGCGCGAAGTGTGGCTGCAAAAATGCTTGCTTCAAATGTTCCCCAGCAGGCTAAAATTGGCAGGGAAACTGCCTGAATGGGGTCAAGTCGACTTCAAAGATGAAGAAAAACAGGAGGATCCTCTGACCCCTACAGGAGTCCGACGGAGAAAATGACAGGAAAAAATAAGATGAAAACAAAGACGAGGATCAAGGTACTTTCTGAAGACAAATCTTTAAAACCATTGTATTGAAGCCGTCACCGTGTAGTTCAAAATTTGGAAAGCGCGTGTACGCAAAACTCTCATGAATGAATGCGCATACGCCCTGATGGAGTTTAAAAGCTGATTCGAGCCTATATTTCTAATTAAGCGATTCTATAAAGAGAAAATTTTCAGAAACTTGTGTTTCTGTAAGGAATAGAATGTTCGGTTTGTCGTGCTCAAGATGATGTTGCACGTGCTCATGGCTAGCGTTCAATCCGCAGATGTTTTGAACTTGTGTTTTAAAACTTTTATTGATTCATATATGTCTTGTCCCTGCAAATTCCGTGGACGTGCCGCTTTATGGGCGGGTGGATTGCGCAAATTTGCTTTACCACTTGCAGACTTATTTTTTTTTCGGTTGTACTGCCACATATATATATATATATATATATATATATATATATATATATATATATATATATATATATATATATATATATATATATATATATATATATATATATATTTATATATATATATATATATATATATATATATATATATATATATATATATATATATATATATATATATATATATATATATATATATATATATATATATATATATATATATATATATATATATATATATATATATATATATATATATATATATATATATATATATATATATATATATATATATATATATATATATATATATATATATATATATATATTAGGGTGATTTTTTTTTTGGGCGACAATTCTTTTTTCTGGTGCCCCACCAAAATTTTGTTGGAAATACCCAAGAAAACGTCCTCCTAAAATATGAGCCCTCAAAATTAATGTTTAGCACTCGGCATCGGCGTTTGAAGATTTTCCATACAAAATACATGTAAACTATAGTGTTTTTTAATAAAAAAATTACAGCTCAGCGGCATTTCATACTATTTCAAAAAGGAAAAAAGCCACTAACTCAGGACTAAATTATCTACAAAAAAGCCTAAATAGATGTAACTGTAACTTACACCGGTGACACAGTACAGATCACTAAAGTCAGTTGTATGTGTTTTTCTTGTTCTTTTGTTTTTATTTCATAAATGGCTAAAGCTACAGGAAAAATGTTAATAACAAAGTTGTAGTTAATTAAGTTTCCTACAAAAAACTCATAGTAACCGAATCTCTATGATTGATATTTCTCGAGATAATAAACTTTTATTATTTTAGAACTTGCGATTTTCATAAATTGATGACGAAAATCTCTTAAAACATCCATTTTAATAAAAGCTTATTATCTCGAGAAATATCAATCATAGAAATTCGGTTACTATGAGTTTTTTGTAGGAAACTTAACTAACTACAACTTTGTTATTGACATTTTTCCTATAACTTCAGCCATTTATGAAATAAAAACAAAAGAACAAGAAATTCACATAAAACTGACTTTAGTGATCTGTAGTGTGTCACCGGTACAGATGTAAATTTACCGGTAAAATATATTTGTGGTAATTTTACCGTAAAATTACGGTAAGATTGGTAAAATTGGTAATATTGGTAAAATATAAAATTTTTTCAAAACATTTAAATATAGTTGAAATTTCATTTAATTCAAAATTGATGACTATCACAATCATTTCTAGTTTAAAGAAACATAAAATGCATATCAAATATATTATTATCGAGGGCAAATATCCTCACTCGCAGATTATTATAGACAGGAAGATACATATGCAACAACGGCAAATTCTTTTATGCCCCATCCATGAACGAAGCTCAGCTGTTATTCTGTTAGCAGGACATCTAGAAAATAGACTGCCTGCCATTATGCGTTTTTGAAAACACTGCCGTATACGAAAATGTTTAGGTATAACACGTCGAATAGAAGTGCATTTCAATGGCTCAAATGCAAAGAGCAAATTGACAGATAACCAAGCATTTGCAATGAAACTTACTTTATTTAGTCTGAACGCAATGGATCGCAATCAAGCTTTATTCATTGCATGTGGTTAGAAAATGAACCCGGTTCAACGCTTTTTCTGCAATTGAGAATTATCAACGGCGTTACACATGTCACTTTTCGTATACAACACTTACCACGGCCGACACTTGGATAAGTGTATTAATTACGTGTGCAACACGTTACATCAAAATCTAATGCATGCACTGTTTCTTTCTCGTTCATGGGAAAATATAAATCGCAAATTGCTGCAGATATTTGCCTTCAAAAACGCAAGGAATATTTAAATATGAACGTGCGTTTCACAGCAAAAATTTACAACGAAGCACTGATAATGGTTTGTTGCGTTGCGGCTCTGTTGCTGCTGATCGTACAATGTATAATTACTACACGAGTGACCTTTGAGGGTGATTCACACGGATAATCAGGAAACTGTCAATATCAGGGAAAAAACTACCCATTCCAACCCACTGATCGACACCAGTAGATAATGAAATAATGTTTGCCTAAAGTACTCTACTTTGTGGCAACACATAGAGACGTTAAAATTATCTACATTTAGTGGTATTCAGCTGCAAATCGATCGATCAGCTGAGATATTTTCACAACAATGTGCAAACATTTTCCAACTATACGGGGTCAACAAAAAAGCCCAAACTTTAATTTTTAGTAAATAAAGATTATTCAAATTTTATTCCAATTTTACCAATTTTACCAAGCTTAAGTAATATTACGTAATATTACCAATTTTACCGGTAATTTTACAATGGGTAATATTACTTTTACATCTGTAGTCACCGGTGTAAGTTACAATTACATTTATTTAGGCTTTTTTGTAGATAATTTAGTCCTAA
>OY856186.1:327325169-327373742 GCA_963693315.1 Diogma glabrata | reverse complement strand
TCTGGGTGCACCACCTCAATCGAGGCACAAAGCCCACACATAATTACGTGTTGGTCCAATTCCTCGGTAGAGATAATGAGCAGTACCACTACGGAACGCTGCCCAGCTAAGACTGGAAGTGCTGCCGTTGACTAATTAAAGTTCGTCCGCCAGCACCCTAAGATATCATCTTGGCTAATGACATCTCCTGCCATTGCCAGTGGTATGTGATATCTCACGCTAACTCATATGTCAATGGCAGGGACTGGAGTACGCAGGGTAGTCAGACCCGTAGATCAACATTGATCATAATCGATCAAAATCGATCCCTCCTGCGGGACGATCGATCCCTCCACGACGCTGAAAACATAATCCTCCGAAGGCCGACATCATATGATCCGTGGCAATCAACTTTTTGGAATGTTCGAAAAAAACAATCCAATACAATAATGATTTTAAAGTAATATTACTTGATTTTTTGCACTTGCAGATCACATATCAGTTAAGTGGCAGGGATTCAATAATAAACATGTTGATTTGATTAAAAAAAAATTAGAAGTATGTTACACTGTTCTACAAAAGCTACAAAGAGACATTGAATGGGTTCCTATCATTTATGTTGGAATCTTTGGTTTTTGTAAGTTTTGCTAATGTTTTAAGGTTAAACAAAATTTTCGAAGGTGATTATTGTTCTCAGTTTCGAACTGACTGTTTGGTAAAGTTGTATGAAACTTATAATTAAGTAGTTTGAAATTTGACTCAAGTTATATAATTATTATTTCAAATATATATGTGAAGACTAGTCATCTTCTTCTCGCCGATACGAGTTTGTTATTCAATACTAGTATGTCTAGAGTATAACAAAACAGTGATCACTAGAGAAACTAATTGACTAAACCTAAAATATATGTTTATGTAAATTTTTTGTTTTTTTTATACTTCGCTAGAGTTGTAACCTAATTTTTGGTTTATATTAGCGTTGACATTTTTTGGTAGTTTATCTAGTCGGCTAGACCTAATGAGAATGATAAACTTTTTTACATTTTAAAATTTTCGCATTGGTTCGAAACTAGATCGGTCGAAAATTGTATGGATTGCAAAAAGTTTCATAATTTGCACCATAATTTTTTAGATTCAGTTCTTATATATATAAAAGATTATGTTTTATCATTAAATTACAAATATTTTATTATTGAATAAACTTTTTAAAATATCATACAAATTATATATGTAGGTTAAAGAAAATAAATAAAGTTATTAAAAATGATTTACTTACTTTACATTTAAAAGTTTCTTCTGAGTTGGAAAACATTTTTGCACTCATAGTCTTAGTATTAAATGGTACAAAAGAATGAAATTTTTGAATGTCACTTATAGTAATCGCATTTTTATATCGATTTTGTAATTTTTCTTTTGTTAATTGATATTCATTTTTATCGGCGTATCCAAAGTTCATGGTAGATTCCCATTTTAAAACCCATTCGAAAAGTTCTTTTGGTGTTCGAATAATATTTCTATTCCCCATACTATAACGGTGTGCAGCATGCTTCAGTGTACCACCAATCCCATCGCAAGGTCCCTTTCCATGGCTGGTAGCATGAAAATGCAATTCTGCATCAATCTTAAAGTCTTTTTATGATGGCATAAATTAATTAGGTTATGTTTATTTTTGTATTGCACCTTGCACCGGTGTTATAAATTATTTTCCTAATATTAGAAATTATATGCGTTCTGATGAAATCAATAAGTTTTGTAATGAAAACATAGACTGTAGTACTGTTGTGATCGTTTATATCCGAAATGAGTAGAAAAGTTCGGTACTGTATATATTCACTTTCGTCACTTTTAAAATAAATAACGAATGGGTGAATAGTAGTTTTTGCATTATTATAATGATAGCCTTGAGCCGAATCCTGAATTTTGAAGGCGTAGTTTTCAGAAAAATCCCCTTGAACGAAGCACTCTCCTGGTTCTAATTTTTTTCTTTCCTCAATGAATGTAGATTGCTGTTTTGCTATAAAGTTGTGTGGTATCAAAATTTGTAAACGGTAAATAAATTTTTTCATAAATTCTACAGTTTCTATTAAAGTATCCAAATTGCATCGATCAGTGGTATTCCATTGTTAATATTTGACTGGGATTAACGGTGTTTTTTTTTAAATGGTGTTTTGGTGTTTTGGTGTTTTTTTAAACGGAAACAGGTAATTAAATAAAAACAAGCTTCAATTTTATTTAAAAAAAAAAATAAAAAAAGTGGGTATAGATGCCAGCGCCATCTTTTAATTTTGTTTTCTTTTTTTAAATGGTGTTTTGGTGTTTTGGTGTTTTTTTAAACGGAAACAGGTAATTAAATAAAAACAAGCTTCAATTTTATTTTAAAAAAAATAAAAAAAGTGGGTATAGATGCCAGCGCCATCTTTTAATTTTGTTTTCTTATGTAACACCGTTAAATAGGATTAATCCTATCTATAAACAAAAAATAAACCAAATTAAAAAGGGTCGAGTCAAAATGTCGCAAAATTGCTCATATTTTCTTTATTGTAACAGTACATATATAATTTTTATAATATTTTTAAAAGTTCATTTAATAATAAAATATTTGATATTTAACATAAAAAAAATCTCTTAGTTTATAACGCCATTTTTATAATTTTCCTTTAGAACAAAATAACTGATTCCCGACAGTCGTATGCACAACGAATTTTTTCTTTAAAACGAAAAATAACACATGTCCCAAACTTTCACAAGTAGTTAGATATAAAATAAGCTTCAATTTAGTTTAAAAAAAAAAAGTGTAGCACCATCTTTTCTTATGTTACACCGTTAAAAGTTATTTTAAAAAATTAACAGTGTACATTTTTAAAATTTTTGTTCTAATACCTATTCAACGACATATCATTTATGAAAATCGATTGAGTAGTTTTTCTACAATCGCTCGTCAAAATGCACTCACATCAGAAAATAACCAAAAATTGAGGGGCACCCTGTGGTCTTCACAGGCAGAAAAAAAAATTCTAAGAGAACTTGTATTTTTATTTATGAAAGACTATCTATAAACAAAAAATAATGAAAATTCTAAGGGGTCAAGTCAAAATTTCCCAAAAATTTGCTGAACTTGTCTGAAATTGCTCATAATTATAAGAACTGTGTTCTAAAAAACCTAAATATTAGTTTAATGCAAAAATTTTTAAATCTCATACCCTTTTATAACATTTTGCGACGTGACGTTTCAAGTCAGCCTAAATAAGTGAAAAAAAACGCTTAAAACGCTTCGTATGTTGGCCAGCGTATCGTCCTTTACGCTCGATGAAAACCTTTGCTGAACCAATTTAAAAATATTTCTAAAAATTTTATTTCCGTATGCGAAAGCTCGAAAAGCTCTTGGGCTCGATGACTAAATTTTTAAATGGATCAAAATATCATTTTCATACATTTTTGCTTAGAAATCGTTTAGTTTCAGTAATAATGAGTTGTAAATTTTTATAAAAGAACATGTTGATGGGTTTTGCTTATATTCAAGACCATAAGCTCGATCATATAATGAGCTAAACAAAGCTAAAGAGCTAAAAAATTTTTTCTGTTGGCCGGTCGATGTTCCTTTACGCTTGACGATAACTCGTAAGCTACTTGACTGATTTCTAAAAGCTTACTTCCAAAAAATTTGTTTGCTTAATGTGAAGAGTAGAAAGCTTTTGGGCTCATCAGAATCTTAATCACTGAATTGTAAGTTTGTCAAAAGGCAATCATTAGGTGTAACAAAAGATCATGTTCATAAATTTTACTCCCGAATATTTTGTTGACAAACAAATAATAGAAACCTATTTCGTCAAAATTACATGAAAAATAATTTAAAGGATTTAATCAGTTATCATGGTACTAAGTATTTTTCTTAGTGAACCCACCTGAAGTCACTTCAAAAAAAGAATTTTCTGAGAAATTATCTGTGCCTGTTCCTTCCATTGTAGCATCAAGTTTAGTCTGAAACATATTAGTGCGATCATCTGGACGAAAAGAGGAGTTTCAATTTAGTTTTTACCAAGAGATTTCGTCTTTTCGATTTTTTTGCGATACAGCCTGATGTTTAAAAATTGTTTGACTGTTTCTACAAACCAATAGAAACTGATATGCAGACTTTTTTGTTAAATAGTATTCTATTAGTGTTGTCAGTGTTTACACCACTTAATTGAAATCCACTTGATTATCTAGAAATATGACAAAGTTTCTAGACTGTTTCTGCAGATTACTTGCAGATTACAAATCCTTGATGATGAGACGCTAATGCTTCCTTTAGGAAACGAGTCTTCACATAACTACGTGTGGGCTTTAATCCTCAAGAAAGACAGTGCGTCACAGGATCAAGGAATATGCAACCGACTGGATTATTGGCAACTACATTTTTGTTTTGTTTCAGCAAATTTTTGTCAAAATTTGCTATTTGCTTTTTAATTTACTTTTATTTTCTCTATTCTATCATAAAATATTGGCCTATATCATATTTTGTCAGTGATAGGATTTTTTGTTTAGTTATCCATTCCTTAACTAAAAATATAAAAAAACAAAAAAAGAAAGATTTTCGTCCATCAACACCTTTGAACGTATGTTGTTGTGGGACCTTGGTCTTAAAAGGGGTTTATGTGTTATTGTGACACATATTGTAATTCCTACTACACAACACATTTTATAAAATAAAAAAAACTTCGAACCAACTAATAGCATGTTAAATCCCCATAAGGTGCCATTTATTCATGCAGAATTCAAACGTTTAATGGTTTTAATATCCTCTAAGATGGAGGGTTTTTTGCGAGCGATTAAGCTTAAGTACATCGCTTGAAATCACTTAAATTTTGCAATTCGAAATCATTGTTCATTTTCTCTTAGAAAAACCCCTTTAGAAAAATTTTGTTTGTTTCGTGTCGCGATTCCCTAGTGTCTTACACACTCAGTCACTCTACACTCGTGTTGACTTAAATAGAAATATTCCCTCATTCTATGAATACATACCTAGTAATGTCTAGAAATTTAAAACAAAAAATCCCAAATCCTCTAAGATATTTTTGCACAGATGTTGTGCGTTGCAAAATATGGACTGCTCCTCGAAGCACTCGTGAGTAGCTAAAATTAGCATTAGCGACAGGCTTGTATGGTATCAAATCAAAAGATTATCTTTTGAGCGCCATAATTGAGGAATTTCACAAGATCTTCACAATATTTCGAAATAGAAAACAAACAAAAAATAGATTTATTGTCACCTTTCATCATCTGTAACGTATTAAATGCCTTACAAAGAAAACACAGTATAACACTAAACCAAACCAATCTGTTCGGCATAAGACAAATTAAAGATTTTAAATTTCATTAAACTACATATATTTGTCTATCTGTCTCTGCCCTTTCATTCTGTGTGGCTAAATAAAAATAAAACGCTATTATTTATTAAAAGCAACGGTGTGTGGTTTTTGCTGTCATTTTGATTGAAATTAATTTATATTTTCATTTAAAAAATAAAAAATTTAAAAAATAAAATAATTTAATTGGGTGAAATTTTAAAATTTAATTTAGTTGAGTTGAATATAATAATATAATAATAAGAAAACACAGTTGTTGTGAAAATGTAAGTTCTCAATTTGACATAACGTTATTAATTAAAATTTTCATGTTTTTCAAAATTTTCTTTTAGCTAAACACTGAATGAAGAAGGAATGAAAATAATAACAAAACTTTTTGTGTGAATTTCTGATTTTAGTTTTGTTTGTATGGGTGAAGAGTTGTGGTAGGTGTTTGGGAAGCTGAAAAATGCTACAAAAATTCAGAATTTGAAAATCTGGTTTCGCTAAACAAAGTGTGAACTTGGAAAACGTTTTTCAAATGTTTTTGAATGAATCATCTCAAAGCCTAATTATACCTCAAATTAGACAGGTTAAACCCAAATACACTATAATTATGTACTTTTATATAAAGTGTATATAAATTGTTCAAACATTTGGCATTTTTGGAATAAATATTAGCATATTAAGACTCCAAACAGGTGACAGAAAATATTATTGGAAATTTGTTGTTACACTCATCAAATTGAAAATTTGCATAATATTAATAAAACAAAATTAAAACATAAAAATTATATTTACGAATTTTTATAAACTTAACTTTGCCTAAAGGTGACTGGAAGTAATTGTATTGTATTTATGTTGTTTCCATATTTATTCAACGACAAACGATTTTTAACGTTATTTATTGTAATTTGAATAAATTTAAAAACAATTATTTTGACAAAAAAAAACCTTTTCATTTTGATGATGACAGACTAACGAAAGAAACACGAAAAGATATCAATCAAACAAACAGTTCCATATTCTTGTTTGTTTCAACTTCAATATTTTATTGCTTCTTATTACACTTTTAGTGTAAAGCTAGTGCATAAATCAGTTTCGTAAAAAGAATGTAATTGTGTTTGTGTTTTGTCTGAATATTTTTTATAGTTTTCATTCGTTACACTTTTGAGATGCCTTAAATTTAACACCATTTTTTTAGTTTTTGTATAAAGTATTTAAAGCTGAGAAAAATTAAAAAATTGGTGTGATAAAACAAACAGGAAAAGTAACTCAAATGCGACTGTAACTAATGTCGTTTTCTTTTTGCCAGAGCAGAAAAAGTGATTTTCTTAAGATTTTTTTTCACAAAACGAATATGAAAAGTTTGATCTAATTTTGTAGTTGTGTTTGTGAACACTCGTTTAATGTTTTTGTTAATTAATAGTATTTAATTAAATAATTTTTTATTACTTTTGAATTTAAAACACGATTTAAACAAAACATTTATTTAAACAAATAACTATTTCACTTTAAAAAAATAATAATAAATAAATGGCGTCTTGTTTGTTTACTAATTTTACAGATTTGTAAATGTATTTGTGTAAATTTATTGTATTTGCAACTTGATCTACCAAAAAATCTAGATTCAGAAAAAATATTTTCAGATACAAAAAAGAAAACGACATAACTGCAGAACTTCTACATTAAAATTTTACTTCTTAACAAACTGCATGTTTGGTTATTTTTTCGGATTTTCCTTATGCCACTGGGTAGATAGGATATCATTACATGGATGTTGCTTTTGTTGCAAGCACAAATATGTTTTTTTAGTAAGCATTTCATTATGATTGCGGGAACATGTTACTCTCTCCATGAAGGTGGTCTTTGAGCCATCAAATGGGTTTTAATTTGCGATGGACTGGAGATGTCCTTGTATAGGTGCTGTGTAATTTCTTTGTACGTTGTAAAAATAGTATTTTTAACTTTAGCTTACACTCACTCATGGTTAGAGGTTTCAGTTCATTATGATTTTAAGGTTTTATTTCACCTGTTTTGCATGAGCATTAAATTTGAGTAGTGAAACGTTATTCATTTAAATGAAACGAAATGTTATAACTGTAGTTAGTTATATTTAATTTCTAATGGAAGTGGGTATGATATTGATAAAGACATAAAAAATACATAGATGCTTTAATATTTCTCCAGCATTTACAATGCCTGACATAATTTTCTGTTACCAGGAATCTTTCAAACAAGCTTATAATTCCCTTTGTAACGATCGGCCCTATTTCGATTAAATCATCTAACCGATTTACTATCCCAACTACTAAATATCAAAATGAAAAAGAAACACAAAACATACAAAGAAACTCCGTAATTCAATATACAATTTTATTTATTCTTTATTTTCATTTTCGACCTACCTCAAAAATAGAGGTCATACAAATATCATATCAAATGGAGAATATGAAACTTTAATCAACATTTCCAATGTAAATGAGTTTGTGGTTGTTCAGAATTCATTAAACGCGAAGTTGTAGCCTTTGATTTTTTTGTTGGTATGTGTATTGATTTTTTGTGATATGATAAAAAACAAAAACAAACTAATTCAGAACTTTTGTATCAAGAACCAAATCAAAATTGATATTCCTCAATCAAACAATATTAAATCAATCAATATTTTTTTAAGTTTCCACAGTTTTGATGTTCTTATTTTAATATTTTTCTTTACCAACAATAACTAGCAATGTTTTGTATCAAACACAAAATCCAAAATTATAATCTTCCCATCGAACTGATATTCTATTTAACGCCAATCTTCTATATCTACATAGTATATGTGTTATTATGGTTTTCCATATTATTCACTGTTTGTGTGCTTTTGTCACTTTTGAATTAAAATGCCATATTTAAAAATATACGTTTTACTGTTTATTTTTAATTTTTTTTTGTTTTATTAATAATAATATAAACTTTCTTATATTAACTATTTTAATTTTATTTTTTATTTTATGGAATATCGATTTCGACTTACGTCATTCTCAGTTCTTAAATTATTATTTGAATAATAATTATTATTCGAAGAATAATGATTTAAGAACTGAGGATGACGTTAGTCGAAACCGATATTCTATAAAATAAAATTCAAATTGTTAATATAAGGAAGTTTATATTATTATTAATAAAATAAAAAATAAACAGTAAAAAGTATATTTATAAATATTGCATTTTACTTGCAATATTTATAAATATACTTTTTACTTTTATATCTGTTTCTCTTTTATATATATTGGTTATTCTTACACCCAATAACTATTTAGCATTTCTCTCACATGATCTCAAAATACAGTTGAACGAGAAAGAAAATCATAAACATTTAATTCTTAATCCATCAAAACAAAATGTATTAAGACTTTGGTAAAGAATTTCGCAAATATTTCAAATTCAAAGAACACACCTCATCACAGGTGTCATCAAAGCCATAGGGAAACAAGAAGAATTGAAAATTTAAGTGGATGATAATTAAAGGACTTGTAAGGCCTGGGCTTTTCAATTTGAAAATAGATACCTATGGTTTCTATTTATCCAAGGGTTTTTTAAAAATTGTTAAATGATACACGGTGGTCCGTACGAGTCTGCACCAAGGAAAAAATCTCTAAATAAACTTATTAGCCTATATGGTCTTATAATATAATCAATAAAAATTCAAGAATTTAATAACAATAAAATAGTATATAAAAGTAAAATCTAACCTTACTCTTATAGCTGATTGATGACTTCAATGTTGCAAACGACTTTCGTCCTTGTATGTCGTTTGTTTTCCTTCTAATTTTTATTTTATGTTTCCCCAAAATTGTCTAGATCAGTGGATTCATCGAATTTGTTTTCATAATTGTATCCAACTTTTGAATTATGTTTACAATTATTTGAAACTGGACCAAAACCAAATGATGTTCGAACTATAATTTTATCACCCGGTAAACCGACAACTCTTTTGCACACATGCACTATTGGATTTGTTGGTAACTCTGCTATTAATATATCACTACGTTCTATACGATTAAATCGAACGGAAAATCAAATATATTATCTGCATATAATGTTGGTTCAACTGATGGTCCTGAACAAATAACTACATCACCAATGTATTCAAGCGTACAATGTGCCATGCAAGCATATTTAATTGCATGTCCAAAAATTCTTGCAGACTTCACAAGACCAACATGACGTAATTTAGTCCAATTTATTTGTTTCACTTCAAAATCGTTTCCATGTGGATTAAACTTTATACAAATAAAAACACTTGCAAATCAAATTAAATATTTTTTTATTCTATAAATTTGATTACGGCTAATCAGAAAATGTTTATAATCTTATTTTTAAAATGAAATACAAACTCTTAATCATATTAATCAAAAAAGACAATCACAAACATAAATTCATTTTTTTCTTTTATAATTATTTTTTCTTTCCATTAACATCAAA
This sequence comes from Diogma glabrata, assembly GCA_963693315.1. Lineage (NCBI taxonomy): Eukaryota > Metazoa > Arthropoda > Insecta > Diptera > Cylindrotomidae > Diogma > Diogma glabrata. Next base: position 327,363,969 of record OY856186.1, on the reverse strand, counting down.
GTTATGAACAAATTTTTTTTTATTTTAATTTTAAATTGCAATGAATCTAAACAATTATTGAACATCAACTGATTCTAAATAAATTATTAAACATTAACTGATTATAATTTATTTTTAAAGTTTTGATTTTAAGAATCATAAACCAACTAACTTTATCTTTTAATTTTTAATTATATTTTGATTTAATATCAAACATCAACTGAACTGAAATTAAGCAATATCTAGTATTAATAATATTTTAGTCCTAGGAGTAAACAAGACAAAAAAGTAGATTCAATGCAAGGCCGTCTCTTTCTTTGGTTATAGATCAAAATGAAAAACTAGTTTTTTGTTGAGGAAAACAATTGCAAGAGAAAAGATCTAATATTTCTGTTTCATTTTTTCTCATTTTAAATGTGTAACAAATAAAATTTACAAAGAAAAATCATGTGATTACGTTTAATATTATATTTTTAAATTGCAATGGGCGTCGTCATTTCATTATTTCTTTATTTACGTTTAAAAACAAATTTTTAAAATTGCAGTGTGCCTCGCCCGATTTAATATATGTACATTGTGATTTGTCGAATTGAAATTATGATATGTCACAACATATAGGTTGGTAGTTCAAAGATGGGATGTATAGGATGAATTAACTAAGACTTAATCTCTGCTGATAATGCACCCGGTCTAGGTGTCTGATCTGTGGAGCCTTAGATTCCAGTTAGTCCACCCTACACAGACCCAAATTGTTTTATGTTAGAACCTACCAACATCACATGCTGGACAGAACCAAATTGCGAGCATAACAGACTAATTAAATGAATCAACAATAAATAGGGAATCGAACACAGAAACTCGTAAACACAACAAAAATTGAGGATGCAGCCACAGGACTGTGTTGGATTCATCTAAACAGGGCCAGTTTTTCTTTATATTTTTTTTTGTTGTTGAATTAGAGCAGAATTAGAGAATCTATCTATTTTGAAACTTTTTTTTCAATGAAACGTTTTTAACCCCGAAAAAGAGGGCATTCACCACCATAAAAGCAGCCCACAGAACCAGGTCAGCTTTGAAGTAGATGATAAGTAGAAACTAAATCCAAATGCTTGAACAAATGAGTGCTGTTTGGCACAATTATACGGTTTCCCCGAATTTTCCTTTCAATTACTGCACACTGATGAATATAATAATACTGATGAAATTCGTAATCTATGCGACTGCCCATACAAGGTTGTACAACTGGTCCAGTAATGGTCCATTACTGGCAGCCAGTAATGCAGCAATGGGCGAGTACTGGCAACCACGACTGGGCCATTAACATAATTTAACTGGATGATAACTTCGGACAATAAATGGTTGCCATTCTTGGGCCATATACTGGCAACCATGACTGGGCCGTTAAAAAAAATATACATTATTATCAATGTAAATTTAAATAAATTAAATGCAAACTAATTTAAAATAAAATAAAAATGACGGAAAAAATTCAAAACTAAACCCCATACAACTGGTTCAATTGCAAGAATGGCTGAGTAATGGCAAACACCGCCCTGATTCCGCCATTAAATAAAATATAAAATAATATTTTTTATACATAAATTTAAATAAATTATTTACAAAATAATTACAATAAAATAGAAATGAAAATAAAATAAAACATATACCAACCTTTTCTTTATTACCATAGTCTTTCAACCGACAAGGCGATAACTAAACTATATGTGAAATTTTTCAAACTATGTATTTCTAAAAGGGATAATGCTCTAGTGAAATTTAAAAAAATGACAAATCGGCAAATTCATGGCTACAGTACTGGCCCAATAACAATAGCCAAGTAATATTTACCATTCATGGGCCAGTGCTTGGCCATTCAAAGGTAACACTATACTGGCTATTTTCTGTAAACCATAGATCGGCCGATGATTGGTTCTAGTATTGGCCCAGTAACAATAGCCACATACTGTTAACCATTAATGGACCAGTGCTTGGCCGTGTGTCAATGTCTGGCAAAACCTACTTGGGTGACACTGAACCCGATCATTTTTGATCGACTTGATACTTTAAATATAAGGAGAAAGGTGAAATTACTAAAAAAAATTGGTTTTAGAAAAAACCTAAAATGTTTAGTTAGAGAACAGCGTGGTACGAAAGTTTTCTGGAAATTCAACCTTAGGTTTTTTGTTCTAAAGATATTTGTTTTTAAAAATGTGCATTTAGTAAAGTGTACCGCGGACACTGCTATTGACATACGAAGTAATTTGAGATATCAAATACCACTTGTAACAGCAGCAAAATATAACTAGCCATAGTGATATGTTAGAGGTGCTGGCAGATGAATTATATTCAATCCACAGTAATACCCTCAATCTTAGTTATGGAGTATTCCTTGATTATGGCACACTATAGCTTGTTCGAAGAAATAAGCCATCATATAACTTTTCATACCGGCTTTTTATAATTATTGAGAAAAATAGTACGCCCCATAATTAAAGTGACGACCTTTGCCTTTGGGAATTTCTCCTGGTGCGCTGGTTAAAAAAAATGAATAAAATAAAAGAAATATTAAAAAAAAAATAAAAAATTTTTTTTTCCTTTATAAAACCATTCCGGAAAAAATTCCCACTTTATTTTTAACGACTGAAAAACAATAAAACAAAAGTAAACAGTAGTCAGTTAAGACTATGCTGCAACCGACCATGAAGATTTTTATTTAAATGAATGTTTGAATTTGGTTTATAATTACACCGACTACATCTGATTTCTAGCGTCGTATCTTTCATTTTTTCACTTCCACAACTATTGGTTTAGGATATATTAGTTATTAAATTGTGGCATCCCGAGTCGAACTTTAACTACGATTTAAGTAGTAGACATTCTGAAATGAACCTATTCTTCATCCTTATAGTTGCATTTAAATAAGAACTTTTTACTCTCGATAATAATGTATGTTCATTGTTCCCCTTAAAATGGTTTTCATCTATTAATTTATTTTATTTTCTACATCATATCGTAAAATGTTAGCATATGTCAGTTTTTATTGTAAAATGAAACACAACAACTCAAAACGCATGCAAAAGAATAGTTGCATTCAAAAAGTCAAAATCTTCAACAAATGGGCCGAGCTTTACTGTTACTTTTGAATTGATAAAAGTCTTATTTGCACTATGCATACCTTTTGGTTTATTCGTTTAAAAATGTCTAAACGATATTTAGCGAACAAATTGTGGTTGAAAAAATATCAGTTTAAGTCAAATTGGAATAATAGCACTCAAAAACTGTTTAAAAGTCGCAACAATCTTATCAAAAATTAGGACGCCTATATATTTTCACAACTAAGCGAAGTCTGTAAGTTTTAACCGTAATTATGCGGCGTTAGCGAGGCTCTTTGAGACTGAAAGTACGTAGTCATGGGCAGCCATTAACAGTCATGGGTAGCCAAGCCACTAACGTTTTATTTTGGAAGCTTTCGCTTGCATGGATAGCATTGCACACGTTCTGTCAACGTTTTGTTCTCAGTTTACAGAAAAAAACAAGAATGCAGACACATCAAAAATTTATGTTTCAGTTGAAATTTTTATTTATTTTGTCTTTCGTTTGAAGTTTTAAAAGTTAAAATCCCAGTCATAATTTTTGAGGCGTACACGAAGTTCAAAAATTTTGAAAAGAGTACATTAGGAGTTAGTTACCCTTACTTTTTCTCGACGTTTTAGGACCTAACGATTCCAAAAAGCATAAAAAAATGTATGTCTTGATGAATGTCTTGTCTTGATATCTCAGAAACTTGAGTTGTCGCCCTTCATATTTTATAAATTTTTTTAATAAAAAGTGTTGCGTTTTAGGAATTACAGAATGTGTCACAACAACACAAATATACCTTTTAAGACCTAGGTCCCACAACAACTTGCGTTCTGAGGCGATGGTGGACGCTTTTTTAAATGTTTGTGAATTGAAGGCACTCGAGACTATTGATTCCGGCAAAGCATTCCATTTGCACGATGTACGCACAATGAAGTCCCTTTGCATTTTGTTACTACGACAATGAGTAATCTCGACAGATTGACTATTTGTACAAACCGATTGACGAGTAAAACGGGAAAAAAAATATGTTTGAGGCATGATGGATCCGATTTCATCCGAGCACTGCTCGTGACCATATTTATAAAAAACAACGAGATCAGCAACATTGCGACGCTGTTGTAGGGAATCAAGATTTAATCTTAAATTTCGATTACTAACAATTCGTATAGCACACTTTTAAACAGAGTCCAAAAGAGCCAGGATGGCAACATATGCAGCGCCCCAAACTTGACAACAATACTCGAGGGACTAATATAGGACTTGTAAATGTGAAGTAATTGCTACAGAGTAAAATATTTTTTACATCTATTGAAGAGGCCGAGTTTTCTTGACGCGCTCTTTGCCATGGCCATTATATGATTGTTTTAGAGTAAGTCATTGGAAATTGCTACTTCCTATAAACGAATGCTTTCACATTTGCCTATTTGGTTGTCACACATTTTAATTGAAATATCGTTGGGAAACACGGTCTTTGATCTGGAAACAATCAATAGCTGTGTTTTGGTGGAATTAAAGTTGACCAAATTTTTGTCACCCCAATCGTCGAGATTTTCTAGGTCCTCGTTTACATTTATAGCACCGTCTGCGGACGGGATCTATTCGTTCTTGCATTTTACCCTTTGTAAGATAAGAAATTTTGATTGCTCCATATAGGACCATATATCTGTTCAAAAGCGGGCTATACGAATTGTGGGTGATCGAGATTTGACATCAAAACTTGATTCCCTACAACATCGTCGCACTATTGCTGACCTCGTTGTTTTTTACATATATCGTCATCAACAAATGAAATCAGCAGCATCATGCCTCAAACTTATTCTTACGTTCGTTTCACTCGACAATCGGGTACCGCAACCAGTCAAACGATCGGGATCCCGCGTTAGCATAATGGCAAATCGCAGAAAGACTTCTTTTTCCGAACTGCATACAAATGGAATAGTTTGCCGGTTTTAATCCGCATAGGTTTAAAAAAAGCGTTCATCAACACCTTAGAGCACAAGTTGTTGTGGGACCTAGGTCTTAAAAGGTATTTATGTGTTGTTGTGACACATATTGTAAACCCTATAACAACATTTTTTATTAAAAAAAAATAGACCAAATTTTTAATCAGGATTCCCTTCCTCAACCTGGTCAATGGTATCACGCTTTACCAATATTAAAATCTCGACACCTTACACAACATTGCTGCATAAACTCGTTTTATTATCAATATTTCCTTCAAACGTATCTTTAAAAAAATTTATTAATTCTTATATCTCTTATATCCAAGCATAGTTCTGGTTCAACGCATATATTCCCAATCTATTATCCAAGGCTAAACACATGCATTGAATGCATTTATAAAAAATACATATGCAATTGGAATCTTTACCGATTTATATACAGTAAAATACCACAGTAGCAAATATTTTTTCCAAAAAAAAAAAAACAAAAAATAAATATCATGATCGTAGAAAAGATAACTTTTATTGTAAGGAATTTTGACCGAACAAGAAAAAGAATTTCTTTTGTCTTCTGGAATTGAAAGATCAAAATTTAAGATCACACTCTATTTTTTTTCTTATTTATTTTCTTTGTATTGAGAAAAAGATATAAAACTTTTTTATCGATTCATTTAATTTGCATACAGTGTCTTTTAGATCTTAAATATTTTTAAAACAAAATATATAAAAGTATAAATACAAAAAAAACCACAAAAATTTTGTTTGTTTTAATTTTTCCAAGGTAAATTTTTCTGATGGGAAAATTTGTTTTAGTAGAATTCAATTGTTTTAACATTTTTTGTTCTTCTTGATTTTAAAGATTATTTTCGTCGTCTTAAAATAAACAAATAGGACCATAGATTACAAACATTATAAAAGGGATTTGTTTGCGATCAAATAAATTTCTGCAGGTTTGCTTTGGTTTGAAAAGATGTAGCATTTTCACAGATAAACAATTTGTTGATACAATTAAAATCATAGCACTGCGAAAGAGAATACGAGTCTTATAAATCACATAAACAATAAATATGATTGTGACAAGTGTGTCAAAAACCATTGTGGTAATGTAATTCTAATTGCTCTCTACTCCGTTTTATCTAAAATCGTCTTACGAATATAATGCAAATAATCTTAATGTTCTCTCGGAGTAACATAGGTGGTTTAAAGTGTCTTGATGCAGGGTAAAACGGAGATCATTTAAGCTTATAACTAATTAATAATTCTAATCTTCCTTACGAACTTGATTCCCCGAGCCCTACAACTCAACATAAAATTTTAAATTTTATCTGAGCTGGTAAACTTCTTGCATCATACCAGAATGACAGTAGAATAACATCCTTTTGCAAAGTGTAGAACTGTTGCTTTTCAGCGGGCTTTTTTTCGTACCTGCAAGGTAAACCTACGCATAGAATTTGAACCCTTAAAATTTTAAAACCAACTTTTCGTCTTGAAATTCCTCTTGGGATTGTAAATCAGTATCCTTATCCTTTTTAGTGTCTCAGTATATAACCATTTGGTGTGGTTTTCCATAGTTTAATACTTTGTGTAAAATTGAATAAACTGGGGAATAAACTAAATTTTAAGAGTCCTCAAACTGTGGAGAGGCTGACCACCTCGTAAAATTAATCTTTGAAAAACTATAAGTAGAACAAAAAACCGATTAGATATTATTAATGAATTATTGAAATTAACAAAAAAAATTATTGGTAAAATATGTTACAAGGTAGTAACAGTATACGCTTTCGACCCATCGATGCTTTCATTGCAGGGCGCCAAGCTACGCAGCACAACGGCTGTAATATTAATCTGTAAAAATATAAAAATGAATGTCGCACGGAATTTTAAAATTTTTATTTTTGTAGTGTTGCCGAGTTGGTTTATCTAAAAAAATTGATTTTTACCTTCAAAATTCGAATCTAACTCTAGATAATCTAGTAAAGATTACACAGTAAAAATTTTTTAAAAGAAATAGATCAAAAATTAGTAGTTAAACTACGCGCTGCATTATTTTAATTGCGTTTAAAATTTTGATATAAATATTCGAGAAAGTGGTGAAGTGCTATCAAGTTCCCACCATTCGTGTGATAACCTTGTGAATCTGTGAAATAGGAACAGATATAGATTTCTTGCATATCTGTGCTATATGATTTGTGATACCCAGCATCTCATCCAAGTTCACACTAAGGCATCTGGTTTGTATTAACTATTTTTATTGTTACGCCATTTTCTTTAATGGTTAGTGACCTGGTTCTGTCGAACTTGTGCTTTAGTTGTAGCATAAGAGTGTTTTGCTTTGACCAGCTTAAGTTTTTCATTCTGCATCAAGTATCTGACCCTTTCCTGTAATTGCTTAATTAAATTTTTAGTTATTACAATCACTAAATCATTCCATCTATTATGCGAGTGTCAAAGTTCTTATGTCAAAGAGTTCGGCTAAGGAGATACCCTTTCGAGGATTGTATTCCTTGTATTTAGATAGCCTGCCAGTAATCTATGGAGATAAGCACAACAACCGAGCCATGTCAGGTAGCTCGTCACGCTGGGTCACCATATATTATCAAAAGCTGTCGATCTATTTATCACAAGATTGTGCTTTTACGGTTGACTAGACAGTTTTTGTAAGTTTACAAACCGCACCTTCGGTAGAACGACTCGATCTGAAGCCATACTGCTTATCCGACAACCCACCACTCAAATCCATGCAATTTAAAAGCGTTTTATTTATTACTTTCTCATACATGTTAAGCCGCAAACTGAAAAAAGCATGATTGGTCCATATGATTTGGGGTTTCCCAAGGTACCTATCACCGACTTTTAGAACTATAATAACCTGACCAATCATCCCCATTTTAGGAAAAACGCCAAATTTGAGGAAGCTGTTGAAGAGTTTTAAGCAAGGAGGCTCTAAAAGTCTAAAACCTTCCAGGACTGCCGAACAATTTCTACTTTTATGAAATCCAGACCAAGGGTTAAGCCACGTTTCTTAATCATGAACTATAAAACTGACCCTCTTCTTAATTTAAAAAACGAGGGGAACATTTAGTTTTTTTGACAGTTGTGCCATACCAAGAATTCAATCCGACCACTCAGACACGCTTATCTTAAAAGAGCCAAATTTCAATCAAAAATAAAAGTTTTGACATCAATTTCTTTGCCGTTCGATATGTTAAAAATTCGATGTTTTAAAATTCTTCAGGGTCTAACCCCTAAATAGCTTTTAGCTGTACTATTCAATTGTGAAAACGTCGTTACTTTAGCTTTTAGTGAGGCTTGCTATAGTTCCTAAAGTTTTTGAAAAATTCGACAAATTGGGTTAGTTATAGACACAACATTATTCTTTTCATTCCAATTTTTTATTGCATTTTTTGTTAATTAATTTTGTTCCTAGGCTAGTGGTAAAAAACATGTGAAAAGCGAAAATATTCAAAAACAGAGGAAAAAGTATGCAATGTGAAATTCTAAAAAAATAAACAAAAATTAAGCTCTATTAAAACGGTTCGTTTCCAGTCTTGCGCTTTTGTAGTATATGTTCCTTAACCGAATTTCCATTACGGTTTATTTTTACCTTTTACAGAACCTTTCTATCTTACATTCCATTTTTATCAATTTAAAACATAACTTGTTAATCATTGCATCGATCCTCTTGAGAAATTCAAAAAATCTTTCGCTTTTGATATACTCAAAATAAAAGTTTTCTTAAAATTTGTTCTGTATAAAATACACACATTCATTTCCACAAATCTCAAAGCAAATCAAGATTAGTTTTTTAATTTTTTCGTATTTTAAATAAGAAAATAATAATAACGAAAATAAGTATAACAAAACTTTTTCTTCCTTTTGTGTTTCTTAATTTATTTATTTAATTTCTTTTGTTTTGTTGTTTTTCTTATTGATATGAAAACAAAACAATTAGTTAACAAATTAAAACAAATTTTTCATATATCTATTTGGTATCTTATGTATTTTTTTTATGGTTTTTATTATTATTCATTTTATGTTATTTTTGTTGTTTTTATGAAATTTGTTTGTTCTTAATCATTGAAGCATCGTCATTTAAAAATTTTTCTCAAAATTAAAATGAATAAATTCTAAGAACATGGAAAAAGATGTGTGAAAATTGTTGTGATTTTTATTAAATACTGTTAATAATTTTTAAATTACCAGCAGTTCCGCAAAAAGTTAGTCGAAGGTAACAAAGTTCGATGGTATATACTATGAATAGAATAATAATAGTCAAAAATTATACTCATATCCTACGAGGGCATTCTGTTTCCTCGTGAGAGGGAACTAGATGTCCCGGGAAAATGAATCTAAAATGTTGTCCCTTTGATTAGAAATCTAGACCTGCTCATCGCTAGGCTAGAGTTTGATGAAAAGGTAGTCATAGGTTTGTCCGGCAACCAGAGGGTCATAGAAAAGCAAAACTTAACTAAACCATAACATTGGTAGGGACTAGGGATGAAAATTCCTACCTAACCGCAAAAGCTTTTTCAATTTGTACTATTAAAAATTAGTGAGACATTTTGCCTCTAATAGTTACAGAGGGTAACACTATCTAAAACAGAAGCAACATTGTGCTAAATTGAAGGCAATAATTGTCTCACTAATTTTTATCCCTCTGGTTACCGGACAAACGACCACGTTTTTCCCTGAAACTCCAGTCTCGCGATGAGTAGGTCCGGATTTTCAATCAGGTAGACAAAATTTTAGATTCGTTTTCCCGGAACATCTGGCTCCCTCTCATGAGGAAACTAGGTGGCCTCAGGTCCGGATTTCCAATCAGAGAGATAAAATTTTAGATTCGTTTTCCCAAGGCATCAAGCTGCCTCTCACGAGATAACAGAATAGCCTCAGGATTACGTTTCATGAATCGTTTTTTTCTTCTCCATGCCTCTTCAGTCCTTGAAACATGCTAAACAAACCTGACATTCATATCTAGAGATGGCATCCTCTTCACAACCCTGGCACTTATTCTCGATCAGTCGTAAAAACAAACCCTTAATGGCCTGATCACGGTCGATCGTAGCCACAAACACATTGTTGACAGTTATGTTGTAGTTGTCGTCGGACTTCATGTTGCGAATGATGTCCTAATTGTACACCCACGACTATTGGACACGCTTGAGAGTACGTTATGAGAGCTACGAACGCATCAATGCTACGGCAACCCTTGTTGCGTGCATTCTAAACGGTGCCGAAGTTTGGAATTTGGTCATTAGACATATTAAAATTATTATAGCTGGAACCGAGCTTTGTATGGAGTTAAGTAAGGAATATGGAGCTTTGTATGGAGTTAAGTGTGTAACTTCAGTGGTTAAAATTTTTTGATGATATAAATTGTTCGAAAAAATAATGAACAATTAGATTTTTAATCGGACTAAAAATCTTTAAAATTAAATATCTCAAGAACACGAATTAACGCCTCTTTGTAAATTTGATATATTTTAAAGTAAGGTTAGAGCTATATTTAAAAAAAAAAGTTAAAATTTAATTGATTTTAAAATTTTTTGTTAATGGAAGTTGTTTGAAAAAATGAAGAAAAATTCGAATTTCAATCGTACTAAAAATCTTTAAAATTAAATATCTCAAGAACAAAAATTAACGCCTTTGAGTTAATTTGATATATTTTAGAGTAAAGATAGAACTATTTTCAGAAAAAAAATTAATTAAATTCCAATTGATCTTCGACCCAAGCGCCATCTTTAAAAAAGTTGTTTTAATATTTTTATTTAAAAGTTAATTATAAAAACAATTAATTAATTTTTTTCAAAGGACTAACTAATCATCTATAAAACAAAAAAAAGTTTGATGAAATCGGTATAGCCGTTCTTGAGCAATTTAATTTCAAAGTTACATCGGATTGGCAGAATTTTCATTTTTCATGCATGTTGGGGTAGGGCCTACGCTCAAACTAAGCACTTTAAAAAATTTTTAAATAAAAAGTATTTTCATTTTGTCCATACTACTTACATGTCAAGTTTCAGAAAAATCAAAAATGGTCAAGTTCAAATTTCGATTTTTTCACCTGTGTAGATCACGTTTTTCATCAGATATGAATTTAGAATACTCGCTTCGTAACTGCGACAAAGCCAAGCTTATCCAACGGTCGACCTACGTAGACGAACTTTCGGAAAAAGTTGAGAAACGCATAGGACAGGCGGCAAATGGCAACATTCAAGAGCGGATGTCCTTGACGTGGTAAACACCCAAGTTTTCCTCTGCATGTCTTTCATCTCAAATGCCACAGTTCCAACAGGTTGAGTAAGTATTGCGGGAATGAGTTTTAGAGCGAGCTTGACGGAAACTACGGGTCACGTCACTCTGGACAATGTTTCGAACGTTAACGCCTTGTTGTTGGTGAAGAATGCGAACCTTATTCTACAAATTGTACCGATAAGAGGTGTTTTGGTAAGTGGTGTGTAGGTGGTGAAATTACCTCCTTGGAAACCAGAATGGCTATCAGCACTTGTGCTGGTGAATGGATGTTATCCAGAATTGTGCTGAATATCACGAAGGATTTGGTATTCGGAACCATGGTGATGTCAAAAAGCCCCAAAATGAGGAGTGAACAAAATAGACGCATAGTAGACATTTTGCAAGGGTAAGGTAATCTGGTTTTAATGGATAATCCAGGTTTTGAGGTCAGTTTTGATATATATGAACAAATGGCAAACACTATGGAAAGGTTAACGCGTTCTGAAGTGTTGGACTGGGGTGAATATTTTAGAGTAAATATATGCGTCACTCCAAAGGTTTTGAGTGAATTAGCCAGTAGGTGGGACTCGAATTGCTTACCATTGTCCTAGACCAGTCGACTAGGCTAGCTGCTGTTGTTTGTTAAAAAAAACTTTGTCAGAACCAACCGATTGAAGTGATCCAACGCGATAACATGGTGTCCCACTTCGACCGTGGTAGGGTCTCAGAAAATCAAAGTATATTCTCTGGAATGAACGAAATACTTTTTTCCCTGATTCATATTTGGCCGTAGTGTATTTGGCCGTACTTATCCATCTGATATGCCTAACAATTCAATTCTTTACATATAACTCGTACGAAAAAAGGCATGTTTTTGTGAATTTTTTGTGACGACACAGTTGAAATCTCTTTATTAAAACCAAAACTACATTAAAGTATGACATTTGAAGAATATTGTATAAAATTTTCAGGAAGAAATATTAAAAACACGGCAATGGCAGCAATTATTCGGACGTGTCTCGGAAAAAAGTAGAATTGCGGTGCCCCTCATAACTTGGTGTTGAATCATACGAAATCAAAAAATTAAAGTTCATTCGTTAGATAATAGTCTTCTCCAGGTAACGCTGGGAGCGTTTTCCGAAATTTTGATTTTTCACTTTTTTGGAACACTTTCAAGGGAAAAATGTGATTTTTTGCGAAAAAAAGTCGGCTAATTTGTTATTGTAAATAAAAATTATTAACAAAATTTGCAAAAACTCTCCAGCTCTCCTTGTAAATTATGTACAGAAATAGTGTTCAAAAGTTCAAAAAGATCGGTTCAGTAGTTTTGAAGTTATGAGGGGCACCGACTTTGAAAACGTGAGTTGTGGGGAAAACGCTTTAAAGTTTTAAACAACAAAAAATCTGGTATAAAACGTTCATAAGCAATTTTAAAAATACTGGTAACTTCGTCAATTTTGCTCCAATCAACTTGAAATTTTGACACATTATTCTTAAAATATTATGCATTCAATTAAAAAAAAAATGTTAATACCTTAAAAAATTGTAGTTCCTATACCTGACTCTTCTCTAGATTAATGGTAAGACCTGCACCTTAAGGTGCCATCCGTTACCACAACGAAGAGAAATAGGAAGTGGTCCTCAAAGGAGAGGAAGTTAAGTAAAGTTAGTAGGAAGGTCATCATGGTATACAAATACCCGATCATTCTGTTAATGGAGAATTACCTTTTGCATTAACCGGTATAAGGTTTGAGGAGCATTACACAAGCCAAATGGTATTACAATAAACTGGTATAATGGTCGTCCTGCTACGGTGAAGGCAGTGTTATCTTGAGAAGCGGGATCAATTGGCATCTGCCAAAAATTATCTTTTAGTTCGATGCTTGAAATAAATTGCGTTTCTTCCAGTCGGCTAAGTAAATTGCATCCAGACAGAGCCGAGTTTTACCATTATCCCATCGCACCACAGCCATCAGAGAACTCCAAGAGCTTTCACTTTACTCGACTACTCCAAGTTCGATCATGTGATTCAGTTCCTTATACATTTCTTTCTGGACTGCTGGCAAAGCAGCATAGTAACGTTGTTTTAGGTTTGGTCTCACCGGTATCAATAAGATGAGTAACCAAAAGCGTGCGTCCTATACCATGACGCTCAGCACACGGGAAGAGCTGAATAAGCAAGTCAAGCTGGTGTTGCTGAACGCGGGTAAGAGTATGTTGATATGGCGAGATAAATGGGATAATTGGCTGTTTTATTTCGCTTACGAAAGAGGGTTTAAGACCAAAAGTTTTACAGAAATCAATCTCCAGATATAATAATTGTTGTAAACTAGGGGCGACAAAGATTGACATGATTTAGGATCAACCTCCATACTGGACAAATGCACTGACAAAAGCCATAGATTCGCTGTTTGGATCCACTAGCTGTTGAAATATAGGAAGGGCTATCGCACTCTTTTAGGTCGGTTTATTTCAGAAATATGTTAGCACCATAGTCTAATACTGTTATGTAAGCACTACCGTCCAACAATCCACGAAAAACTATTTCTCCCAGATTGTCTCCCGGTATATGTTGGTTAGGGTGATAGACGTCACGTGAGATCGGAGGGTACGTCGCTTCTTGAAATCAAAGTAAATACACAACATAAAATAAGGAATGTGGGGATTAGGTTGAGGATTGTATCCTCTCGATTAGCGATTGTACAGTTCTAGGTCGGTATTCGCGGCTGTATCCACCTGTGAAGTTTGGGAGCTGACGGTTGGATTTAGGAGATGAGCCGCTCTCCTCACCTCCACCTTCGCTTTTCCCAAACAGGGTTCACAACACGGTTTATTTACTCCCTGAGTTCCGCCATCAAAACAGAACACCCTTTGGGGAGAAAGAGGGCAGTTATAGTATAGGACTTCCTATACTATAACTGCCAACTCTGATGGATTGAGACGTGGAGCTGCTCCATGAGATCGATGCATGGCTTGGCATACTTGGATCGTAGTGATTTACAGAGCGGGCTGCCTCATGATCAAAGGATTACGGGGGGAGCTCGTGGGTTGTTTGAATTTCACTTATACTACGTCAGTCTCCGTAAGTGCCCTGTAGGCTATAACCAATCTAGTTCCAAGCATCTTCAACGGCTACACATTTACGGATTAGTGAATTTATATGCGAAAAATCCTCACCAGCTATAGTAACTTGAAACCCAAGTCACATATTGCGTTTAATGATGTTTATTAAGTCATCATCTTGCAAGGGTCAACAAGTCATTATAGAAGTTCAATAAACCCTCGCGAAACTTTTGTTTTCGTGTTTCGGGACTGTTTAATAGGGACTGTTTAATGTCACTGTTGGTTCGTCTATCCTGAAGGGATAGACGAACCAACCAGGTGGTACAACCGGTTTGTTGGTTCAACCGTATAGCAATAACTTTGTGTGCTTTTTTATCAGTCATTTCCAAATTTCAGCTTTTGTAGCATTTGAAAGTAGTTTTAACTCACTTGTGACAACTTCATATATATCATTAGCATTTCAAAAATATCTTCACTTGAAACATCTACATTAGCCCATATCCTGTGAGCCGAATAATAAGAACGATATGTTCAATTCGATAGAAATATTATAATTAAAAAAATAATATTAAATTAAAACCATAACACAAGAGATCATGAAAACACTAAAACATTAAAGCAAGATTTATATAAAAAACAATTCTCAATTTGTGATCTATTTTATAAATTAACCATTCTAAATTTGTGTGTATATAAATTAACAATTCTCAATAATAACATAACAAAATATAACATATCATAACATAAAATAACGTAACATACTATAGCATAACATAAAATAACATAACATAACATAACATAACATAACATAACAACATAACATAACATAACATAACATAACATAACATAACATAACATAACATAACATAACATAACATAACATAACATAACATAACATAACATAACATAACATAACATAACATAACATAACAAAACATAACATAACATAACATAACATAACATAACATAACATAACATAACATAACATAACATAACATAACATAACATAACATAACATAACATAACATAACATAACATAACATAACATAACATAACATAACATAATATAACATAACATAACATAACATAGCACAACATAACATAAATTAACATAACATTACATAAAATAACATCACATCACGAAACTGCATATAACGTAGTATAACAGAATATCACATAACATTCCGTTATACCTGATTCTGGCGTTTTCGAAAATCGTACTTAAGGGACCAAACACTGGTCTGGATGTATAAAAGTTTTAGGTTAGATAACTGTATTCATTGTCAATTAATTATTTCGAAACGCTTTATCATATAAATTATTGCATAAATTACTCTACAGTAGGCAAAACACCACATAAAACCATAAAAAACCACATAAAACCAATTAAACAAAAAAGTTTGTATTTGCCAACCGTTTGTATTTCTCCATACCTTATATACTATAATTATTTTTGCTAAGCTCATGCCCTAAATTATTTACAATTGTTTTATATCTTAACAATGACAATTAATTTTTTACATAAGTTGAAGGGTGACTGATCATTGATATATTGCGAATAATAACTGTATTCTCTATAGTGCCAAAACACTATAAACATTATTTATATTTAGTTATGTTTTAATGCTTGTGGTAGTACAATAAAAATAAAATGACGTCTATAACTTTAATTAAGTCTCTAACCTCTTATGGTTTATGCAGCTACTTGGTGCTAAAAGTTTGATTATGAACGCGTGTGCTCGCTCTGTATATGTTAATAATTGATTGGGCGCATCTTTATATTTCTGAGTGATAATAAAAGTTGAATAAATAATGTAAATGTAAGGATTTTCTTGAAATTATGTTTCGAAAGCGTTTAATAGTTTATAAAAATTAAGTTTAAAATTTAAATTACGGTATAACATTAATAAAACTGATTGAGTATTCAAAAAAGTTCAATTGAAAATAGTACCTAGTAGCTAGTAGTGCATATTAAAATAGACCATAACCAGCTTAATTTATGGGCCACTTAATAAAATTTTACAGTAATCTTCCCAATATTTCGGCCTTGCTGGTCATCATCGGGTTTTTTTTATTTAAAGTATTTTCTAAAAGAAAATGTTAAAAAGTTTGTGTTCATTTTATTTCATATTGCTTTCTTGAATTAATAATAATTGTATGCAATTTTTATAGATTTTATGTGCGCATATAATATTTCCTATTTGACATTTTATGATTTTTATGTTTATTTGATAGTTTTTTATAGGTTTTGATCTAATTTCTTAAAACTTCTTCGTAATATTATGAATGCTTAATTATTTAACTATTTCTTAATTGTTAAATTTTGTTTATGTAAGTATTTATGTTTTGTGTTATTTTTAAATTTTAATTTTTGTTTTATTTAAATTATTTTAACCCTGATCATGGCTCATACGGTCGAAATATAAAAAAGATTTTTTGTAAAATTTTGAAAAGTGGCAAGTGGAAAATAATGATAAAAAATAAATTAAAATCTTGATTATTTTTTAAATTTAAAACGTTATTTGAACTATGAAAAGTGAGATGGCAAATCAAATCATATGATATTTAAATATATTTTATGTTCCTAGTTTGGTTCACATGACTGTTTTGTCTTTCTTGTATAATAAAAGTAAATCAAGTTGTTGATAGATATTTATCAAAACGAGGTAAAATGATTAAGTACTAAAGTAAATGATTAAGAGTTACTGAATTTACTAAAAACTTGCACACCGAATTTTATATTGCCAAGAATTCCATACCGAATATTTTCAACAGCCACAATTAACATGCAATATGCATAAATTTTGCTATCACGTTTAAAGAATATAAATTAATAATTTTCCATATACATACTCGTAACATCATTTGAATCCAAAAGAATATGAAATACAACAAAAGCAGTAAGATAAATATTTGTTGAAGTTGTTTCGAGATGAAAAGAGGATAACAGAAAGGATTTATTATTCTGTTAACCACGAATTTTATTTATGGTCAATAATAATCATAATAATAATTTTTGTTTTTTATGAGAAAAAAATTGTTTGTTTGCTTTTCTGCTGCATTTTTTTGTTGTAATTTTTTCATTCAACAAGTTGTGTTCAGTAGAAAAGTAAACGGAAAATAATTTTTATATAAAATTAAATTATTATAATTGTTTTTTCTTCTTTCTTCTGATTGAGAACTACAGCATTCGCAAAAGAAACCACAGTAATATGAGTTTTATTTGATTTTTATTTGAGTGATTTGTGGAATAAGATTCATCATAAGTTCTGGTATATTTGTTTAATTTTAATGAGATTTTTTGGAAAATGTAATGATTTAAGACGACGATTAATTTTGCCCCTTAAACTAAATATTAACGATGTTACCTTTTGTAATAAAAGCTTGTTTGTTTTCGAAAGCTAAAATGAGCTGAATTTTTTTTGTACAAATATTTGTTTTACATGACAATCCTTGTTGACATATCTGTAGAAGATATGACTAAGAAATCACTAATCAGAGGTTTGATCATGCTTCAATGGGGTTTCTTATCAAAAAGTATTGTCAATGCACAACATGTACGAGTTCTAACTTAAAACTAAACTATACCAGGGTGAGCCGTCGTGAAAGAAGTTTACAATTCGTGAAGTATTAGAAAAACGGAAAATAAAGTTAATAGACTCAGGGCCAATTTAACCAACGAAAAACGGGTCTTGAAAACCTTAGTGCAAACGTTAACCGTCATCAAACGTACCGTCATGTGCAGAATAAAATCGAGGGAATAAACTAACCAATTTATATTTTGGATTTAAACTCTGCACGTTTGTCTTACTTATCAAAATGTATGAGAACCCTTTTCAGCTATACTTCTCTTCCAGTTAAGGAATTTTAAAAGAATGCTAATAGGCTACTTAGTAGCCATCGATGATTGCATCCATTTGCCATCGACTAACAAAAGACTATTCTTTCTGCTCTGATCCGCCTCTTGAAAAATAATTAATTCGATTATTTATCACACCCCAATAAACATTTTCAGAAGATATAGACTTTTTGAAAATTTGAAAAAACTTTTTGAAGTCTCTTAAAAGATTTTTAACTCATTTTAAAATTAATTGTTTCGTTTGACAAAAGATATAAAAAGAATTAATTAATAAATACAAATATTGATTATCTGTAGATTCTATCGATTTGAAATATAAGACTAGTATAAATCAGTTGAGTATACATCGATTTTCTACATAAGATAGCCCACATTAGATTTCATTGTTTGTTTGAGAGCGCTGTCATGCCAAACCTTTTAAGAACCAAAAATATATTACTGTCTCAAGTAGGGTATCACAAAAATGCTTAATTAGGATTTTTGAAAATTAGTATTAGTATTTTACACCGCTATATTTTTCCAATAATTTTCGAAATATGTTTATTTTTTTTTGTTTTACTTAATAGACCCAATAATATGCAAAAATTTTAAATGATGAAAAAAGTAGCATATCTTAGACCGAAAATACAGCGATGTATCTAAAACACGTAATTATGTTTTCTGAAGGGCTATAGAATTGATGAGGAATAAACATACCATTATATAACAGAACACCAAGAAACCCAAACGAATGGGGTATCACATAACCTAATTGAAAGTAACATATATGTACTTCAAAAACATAAGAAATATAATTAATTAGATGAATAGACACGGCTATTCCAATTAGAGTTGTAAAGTTACATTTCGCTGCATTTGGACAAATATGTGTTTTACTTTTATGACTTTAAACATAAACATCCTAGCTTTACATTTACGGAATTCTCGGTGAGCGATTTTTTGTGTTTATCTTATGTGTAACGTTGTTGAAACTAATATTGCTTAAAATAAACGGATAGTTTATCAGCGGTGGTAGTATAGGATTGATAATGTGGTTTGAAAAATGATTTTCGACGAATATAAAAATATTAATTTTAAAAAGATCAAATTTGAAATTTAAAACTAAATATATATAGTATTTTTATTTTATTTTACGATACAAAACAGGAGGCAATCCGAATACATGTTAACTTAATACTTAATTCTAATTTATTTGTTCTTGTTATTTTAATTTATTTTAGTTTAATGTATTTTATTTATTTTAGTTTATTTTATGTTATTTTATTTTAATTTATTTTATTTTATTTATTTCATTTATATTTATATCAGTAATTTTTTTATTTAATTATTGTAAAAAAAAAAATTTAACAAAAATTAAAAAAAGAAAGAAAAGAAAACATAATAGAAAAATTTATTTATTTATGAGTTTTCTTTTTAAACAAATTTTTGAACCTTCAAAAAGAAGGAATATTTTTTAGATCTAAATTATTTCCTTAAATGTTAAAGTTTCTCATTAGCCGACTTGAAATACAAAACTAGTTGAAAGTAGAATTAGAGTTTGCAACATTAAACGTCTTGTTGGATATTAAACAAATTAGCATGAATAATGTAGCTAGATCCTTCACTGTAATTAATCGTTATTATCAAGTAATTGTAAATCGAAATTATTATATTATTTATTACGGTATGGAATTTATATTTGAAGAAAGCATTGTATATTCATGTATGAGTGATTTTACGGTTAATAAAATGCTTGCTGATGTTTCTTCTTTTAAATCGTCAGTCTGAATAATTCTGTGATAACATCCAGTCAATAGAGTTAAGTGCTAGTTATAACTAAATTATTATTGTGTAATACATGTTAGTGAATTTATTAAATAAATGTTGATAAAGGAGTTGCTGTTTGATTAGCTGCACTGGAATAAGATATAACAAATCTGGCGACGAAGAAAACTGGAAACAGGACGCTGCTTACCACAAAAACCCGTACCAAGGTAAACTATAGTCAATTAGTATAAATTAGTGTGAAAATGGCACCTCATGGGTTGTTTGGAAAATTGGAAGAATTTGAACCGGGTGATGATTTCGAATCATACGAAGAAAGGCTTTCCATATTTTTTAAAATTAATAAAATTGAAGAAGATGAGAAAAGAAATATATTTTTGAGTGTGATCGGGAAAAACGCGTACCAAATATTAAAGTCATTAGTGCAGCCATTTAAACCATCAGAAAGGTCATTTGAAGAACTAGTACAAGCCTTGAAAGGTCATTTTGCACCAAGGTTAAACAAAAGAGCAGAGCGGTTTAAATTCAATAAATGCGGTCAAGAGTCAGGAGAAACTATCACAGAATTTATTATTAAATTAAAAGCGCTTGCCCAATCGTGTAATTTTGGGGATTACTTACTGGAAAAAATTGTCACAGCTGGTGCATCTACAGAGGAGGAAGACAAATGTATACCACCAACGCAATACAAAAGCTTAGCATTAGATGATGCGCTTACAGATCGATTCATCGCAGGGGTTCGTAACGAGGAGATACAACGAACTCTTCTGAATGATGTCACTTTAAATTTTGAAAAATGTTGCAACTTAGCACTTAACATGGAGATGTCAAAAAATGAATCAAAGAATATTCAACCATCAGCACTATACAGCGTTAGCGATGCGGAAACCAAATTAAAAAATAATATTTCAAGTCATAGCGGTCAATCAAGAGGAAATCGATCCAGTTATATATCGGGAAATCGTCATCATCATTATCACCGTAATAGAAGTCGTAGCAAAAGTCAAGAATCAAATCAAAGTCGAAGTCATAGTCCAAGCAGAGTTCAATGGAAAAAAAATTATAATCAATGCATCCGTTGTGGAAGACGTCATGATGTGAAAACATGTCCTGTCCATAAATTGGACATGTTTCAATTGCGAACGCAAAGGACATACATCAACTATGTGCTTAAAGGGATCAGGTAGTCATGTGAGATCCATCAACACTATTGGTTCAGTCAGTTCAAATAGCGATGTGATAATACTGGAAGTAGAGGGTCACCTATTATCCATGGAAATCGACACAGGAGCATGTTCAACAATTATCAGTGAAGATGAGTATTGTTCAAAATTTTCTTTTATTAAAATTGAACAAAATTTTAACACATTATTCGCAGTTACAGGTCAGTCAATTCAGACATTGGGAAAAATTTATGTCAAGGTGGAGTTCAACGATGTCGCTCATTACTTGGAAATGTATGTAATTAAAAGTCAAAAATATTTCAAACCCCTTTTAGGGCGGTCTTGGCTAGATGCTTTAGTACCTGAGTGGCGAGGGAAAATTTTCAATAAAACGGAATTCAAGGTATGTAATATTAAAAACAATATTGTAGAGCAAATTCAGAATAGTTTCCCAATCGTTGTTTCATCTCAATCCGGACCAATAACGGGATTTCAAGCGGAAATAGTAGTTAAAGAAGCTGCTATACCGGTCTTTCATAAAGCATATTCAGTCCCTTTTAAGTTAAAAGATAAGGTAGATACCGAACTTCTTCGGTTAGTCCAAACAAATGTATTAGTTCCCGTTAAATCCAGCCAGTGGACAAGTCCGATAGTGGTTGTTCCTAAGCAATCAGGAGACATAAGGATTTGTATGGATTGCCGCGTCACCATAAATAAACATATAGAAATGGAGCACTACCCTCTACCAAAAATAGAGGATATATTTGCTAGTCTTGCAAATACAAAATTTTTTTGTATTATTGATTTAACCGGCGCCTATCAGCAAGTTGCTGTTTCAGAGAAAAGTCAAAAATATCTTACTATTAATACCCATAAGGGATTATTCCAATATACCCGTCTTCCTTTTGGAGTGTCTTCCGCTCCATCAATATTTCAATCCATCATGGATCAAATATTATTAGGAGTGGTCCTGGCTTTCTGCTATTTGGATGATATCCTCCTCGGAGGTGAAACATTGGAGGAATGTAAACAAAAATGTTTTGAAGTTCTTAAACGCCTAGAAAAACACAATGTCCAAATTAACATAAATAAATGCAAATTTTTGGAAAGTTCGGTGAAATATTTGGGACATACACTGTCTAAAGAGGGTATTCGTCCAAATGACGATAAAATCAAGGCTATAGTCAATGCGCCCCCTCCAAATAATTTACAGCAACTACAAGCCTACTTGGGCTTACTCAATTATTATGGTCGCTTCGTTCCAAACCTATCTACCGAGTTAAAAGAAATGTATGACCTATTAAAAAAGGATACCACGTTTGAATGGTCGGAAAAGTGTCAAAAATGTTTCGAAAATTCAAAAGCTCTTATGTTAAAAAATAATTTACTTCAATTATATGATCCGACAAAACCTATAATAATCGCAACTGATGCTAGTCCGTATGGAGTAGGTGCTGTACTGTCTCACCTGGTCGATGGTGAAGAAAAACCAGTGCTTTTTGCCTCCAGTACTCTATCTCCGGCCGAAAAAAATTACTCGCAACTTCATCGAGAGGCTTTAGCGATCATTTTTGCGATAAAACGCTTCCATAAATATATATATGGCCATTCATTTGTGATTTATACCGATCACCAAGCATTAAAGGAAATTTTTCACCCGCGCAAAGGCACAGCAGGCGTAGCTGCTGCTAGGTTGCAAAGATGGTCAGTGATATTATCGATGTATCAGTACAAGGTCGAATATAGACGCGGATCAAAAATGGCGAATGCGGATGCCTTATCCAGGCTGCCCACAAAAGATAATACAAACGTGGAGTCTTGTAGTTTTGTTAATTTTATTGAACTACCCGACAATGAAATTACACTAAGTCTGGAAGAGATAGCAGCAGAAACATGCAAAGATCTTATAACTAGTCAAGCCTTTAAGTGTGTTATGACTGAATGGCCTAAAAACGTTCCAAATACGCTTAAGCCGTATTATAATAAAAGAAATAGTCTGAGTGCTGAATCCAATTGTTTGTTTTACGGTAACCGAGTCATTATACCGAAAAAATTACAATCTCGTGTTTTACAGCAAATACATCATATGAACCATGTGGGAGTCGTCAAAATGAAAATTTTATCCAGATCATATGTCTGGTGGGATAAAATTGATCAGTCTATTGAACAATTTGTGAAAGAATGCCATGCATGTCAAAGGACAATGCCAGTCCCAAAAGAAAAAATATCTTCTTCTTGGACTGAGCCAGAACAACCTTTTGAAAGAATACATATCGATTTTCTTTTTTTTTCGAAATTTACATTTTTAATAATCGTAGATTCAAAAACAAAATATTGTGATGTAATTTTAATGCGTAGAACAACATCACCAGTTTTAATTTTTCAATTAAAAAAATTTTTCTCGGTATTTGGGCTTCCCGAAAAAATAGTGTCAGATAACGGACCTCCTTTTAATTCATTTCACTTTAGAAAATTTTGCAATCAATTAAACATTGAACTAGTGAAATCTCCTCCATACCATCCCCAATCTAATGGTCTAGCAGAACGAAATGTACGAAATGTGAAAACTGTTTTGAAAAAATATTTGTTGGAAAAAGAAAACGCTGATATTCAAGATACTATTGAAGAATTTCTCTTTAATCAACGAAACATTCCAAGTATGGCGACTTCAAGAACTCCAGCAGACATGATTTTTTCATATAAACCTAAAATACTGCTTGACAATTTAAAGAAGAATAAAAAAACAGTAAGGTTCAATTTAAAAGAAAATGTTGATCATACAAAAAATTTTAAAAATAAAAATAGTTTTAAGAAATATCAGGTAGTTCCAAAACAAGATCTAAATTCTTTTTTACAAGGGGAAAAGATAATGTACAGGAATCATTTTAAAAGTTTTATCAGATGGATTCCTGCTAGAGTAATAAGGAAATAGGGTAATTTTTTGTATATAATTGCTGTAGGTCATAGTCAAAGAACAGTTCATAAAAATCAGATTAGGAAATCGGGGTTAGCGGATAAATATCATCCTGTAATTGATCCGATGCCAAAACCGACTCATAGAAATATAATTAATTTAAATAAAAATAAGCAAGTAACTAGAGATAAAAAAACTTTAAATTTTGATAAGAATAATAAAGATTTAAGAAATAATACACCTCCACAGAATGACACTGATCATGATTATTGTAGAGTTAAAAGAAGAAGAAGTCCTGAAATGGAACTTAGACGGTCCAAAAGAACGCGAACTTATCCGGACCGTTTAGCTTATCAGTAATGTGATTATAAATGTAATTAACTTGCCTTATTACCCACTCTGTTTCTAAGAGGGGGAAAGTGTTGGATATTAAACAAATTAGCATGAATAATGTAGCTAGATCCTTCACTGTAATTAATCGTTATTATCAAGTAATTGTAAATCGAAATTATTATATTATTTATTACGGTATGGAATTTATATTTGAAGAAAGCATTGTATATTCATGTATGAGTGATTTTACGGTTAATAAAATGCTTGCTGATGTTTCTTCTTTTAAATCGTCAGTCTGAATAATTCTGTGATAACATCCAGTCAATAGAGTTAAGTGCTAGTTATAACTAAATTATTATTGTGTAATACATGTTAGTGAATTTATTAAATAAATGTTGATAAAGGAGTTGCTGTTTGATTAGCTGCACTGGAATAAGATATAACACGTCTCAATAGATCTGTTTGAACGATGTGGAACATTGAAACTTAATTTCAGAATTAAAGAATTTCAGAGCCGTCAATAAGCGAGTTGCAGAACAAAAATTGAGAGCTAAGGTATCATAGATCTACAAAAATTAGATCTAGGTATACATGATATGTAAATTTATAAGAAATGTTTTGACGAAGCTATGTTTGACGAATTTTCTTTGTATTATTTCGACAATCATAATGTATTTAATATGGTGTGGAAACCAAGTCAGGGATGTAAAGTCGATGGACTGCGGATTAGGTGGTTATATCGTCGCTTTAATAATGAAACAACGTATTCGCAAAAGTGTAGTTTCGAGATAATTGGGTTTAAAGATTTTTCGATTTTCTGATTTTCGTAAACTCGGCAGCACTATTGAATGAATAAAGATATTGGAAAAAAAATTTCTGCCAATTAATCTTGACTGATTTCCCCATAGCATATTAAAATTTCACATTGGTACCTGCTGGCTTTTCTACCTAAAAAGAAGCGAAAAGTCAACCAGGTACCTTATACGTTATTTCATATTTCATATAAGTTATTTCATTTTGCATGGAAGTACGATTAACCTAAAACTAATCATTATTGAACTAACGCATAATATTCTTACAATTTTTTATTTATATGAACCGGCATATCATGTAGTAATGAATGATGCTTATACAATATTTTAGATTTACCATTTCGTGTTGCGATCGTAATGTATGTAAAGTATACGACGCTGATTTTACCCAAGTTATTATTCTGTAAGAATTGAAATATTGTACATGCATTTACACTGTTTCAATATTTAACCAAATTCAAATTTGCATGTACGTTAATTAACAATATATTAATTTTCACCCCCAGTTATAAAAAAATTGGAAAATATTAAAATGCCACTTTATAGACATCCTTATGGGGAATGCAGCGCACCCATTATATAATAACAACGTATATATGGCATACGTTATTTCATTATTAAAGCGACGATATATAGTACTAGAATAGGTATTATCTATTAATTCTTATCTATTAATCCCTACATGCACGCAGTAAAAACCCCAACATGCGCGCGCATATGTATTCAACGTGTGGCACAAATGAATTACATGTAAAGATGACACCAAGATCCTTTACATTGTTAATAGGCAAAAGTTTCTCATTATTTAGGCAGAAATCAAATTTAAGAACATTTTTTTCCTACCAAAGAATGACATTGAGTGGTATTTGTTGGTAATTAAACGGTAACTAAACGATCCAACTCGTTCTGTATAGAAGTTTGCGATCACATCTAACTTGCCGGAATAGTTTCAGATCATCAGCAAAAATTAAGAAAGAAGTTTTCAGAAAGCATCATTTAGAAACAACAAGAACACAAGCGGTCCCAAATGTGACCCCTCCGGTACTCCTGGAATGGTTATCTTAGAATTTGACTCTAAATAATTTATACAAACACACCGGGTTTTCTCTAAGATAACTTTCGATCCATTTCAATAAAGTACCACCATTTTCCAAGCTGCCCAGTGTACGAATAAGTGTATTGTGACATACTCGGTCAACTGCTTTACTAAAGACTGAAAATCACATCAATATAATCATAATAATATACATTTTTTTCATAAATTTTTGCTACTTGTAAATATATGACATGGGTGGCGTTAGATTATGGTTTGATAGATGTTAATAATGTTTTCAAATCAAATAGCAATAGTATTTAATTTTAAAATCTGCAAAAGATTTCAATCGTGTAATTATTTAGAGATAGTTTTTTAATAGAATTATAATTCAATGCTAGGGCGTTGGTTAACCTTCGTACCACTAACATAGATTTTAAAAATTATGGGTAGGTCTAAATTTTTACGCACACGGTTCAACAAAATCAGAATGACCCTGTCACAAAACGAGATCAGCAATTTCCATGAAACAGCAGCACAGTAAGAAAAAGTGAAGTAGTGAAAATAAATCAAAAAATTAAAGAAAACGCAAAAAAAAGTTAACATTTTTTATTAAAAAAAGAAAAACTCTAGTTAAACATAAAAAAGGTGGAAAATAAGAAACAGAACAAATAAAATTAAAGAGAAGGGTCGCAATATGCACCACTAAGCTACCAAAACCAAAGGATTATTTTCTCGATTTTACTCCGGTACCTCTTCTAAAAAAGACCAATTTTGTAAATAAGATTCTAAACTATCGTCTAGTAATTTTCCAGCTATTTGTTGTTGATTAGATGGATTGTAAGAAGGACGCAAGGACTCACTGGACAGCTAGAAAATTATTCTATACAATTCTAAATGCTTTTTAGTTGTTTTTTAAAGTTAAATAAACACTTTTAATTTGTTTTTCTATAAATACATAATGAAAACTTTAACACCGCAAATGACATAATCAATCCATAACAAAATCAATAGTAAAGTAAAGATGGAACTATAAAACAACAATTGCCCTCTGAACAAGAAAAATGTTTCAAATGGCAAATAACTCTTTATACAAAATCATTTGCAATTGTTAACTCAAAAATTTCAAAATTGAAACGACCAAAAAATAATTTAAATCAAACCAAACCTGAGCCGACCATTACCAATAATCCCATTTACATATCCACGCTGACACTAATGACTTGATACTTATGGCTAAAAAATTCCAACTGCTGACTCCCCGGACGAAAAAAGAAAAATTTAAAACTAACGAGGAATTAAAATGAATCAGAAGATTGTTTTACCGAGCAGAAGTTAAATTCTGTAATTTTTCACGGAGATAAATCAACATCTCTTAAAATTTAAAAAATATGAGACATACGAACACATTTTTTTTTTAAGGCGTTTATGCTCCATGTAGGAGCGTTGCCAGGCTAATCAGCTTTGAATATTCACCACGGCCATTCGAAACAACGACATAATTACCATGGCAGTCGATTTTTTTAAGGTCGTTTATTACGTCAGTCTCCCATTGTAGTCGTGGTCCACCTCGCGGTCGCCCACTGCCTGGGGTACTAACGTACATTTTCTAATCATTCCAGACTGTGAATCGGCTCGTAGAACATGCCCAAACCAAGCAATCCTGTTAGAACGGATACAACCTATTATATCAGGACCCTCAAGAAGGTCTCTGCTCTCAAAGTTATACCGGGCTCTATACTCTACATCGTCTGTCTTAAGTGGACCAAATATGTAGCGTAGGATCTTACTCTCAAATACAGATAAATGCGATTCCTCATTTTGTGTAAGGGTCCACGTTTGTGACCCACAAATCACGACCGGTCTAATCAATGTCTTGTATAATTTGAGGTTGGTGTTAGTTTATAGATACGGTGATCCAAGGAGAGGTTTAATTGAGTAGAAAGTTCGATTACCTACAGCGATTCGAGCTTTTATATCTGTAAGTACGCTGTTGTTTGAGTCAAGTATTGATCCCAAATATTTAAAGGATTCAACTCCCTCAATTCGTTCATCGCCGCACATCAAATCTTTCTTCTCAGCTTCCCTTAAAACATTCATATGCTTGGTTTTACTGTAGTTAATTTGCAGACCAATTTTCGTAGCACCACTCTCAAGCGACTTGAAAGTCTCACTCATAACAGCTTCACTTCGGCGGAGGATGACAACATCGTCAGCGTAAGCAATCATCTGTACTGAGTTTATTGACAAGATATTGTTATTAGTCGGTAGTTTCTTTTGACGGCACACATATTCCAAGGCTAAATTAAAAAGTATAGAAGAGATAGCATCACCTTGTCTTAATCCGGAGTCGACTTTAAAAAACTTTGATATTTCGTTCTCTACTCGTACACAACATTGAAAGTTCTGTACTGTCATTTTGCATAGTGATACCAGTTTACCAGGAATTCCCATTAACACCAGAGCAGACCATGGAGTCTCTTGTTCGAGAGAGTCGTAGGCCTGCCTGAAATCAATGAAAAGTTGGTGCACAGGTATGTTGAACACTCGACACTTTTCCAAAATCATCCTTATCGAGAAAAGTGCATCGGTAGTACCTCGGCCCCGCCGGAAACCACACTGATATTCTCCAAACAGTTGTTCAGCAAAAGGATTGATTTTGGATAGCAAAATGTAGGAAAAGATCTTATATGCTGTGCAAAGGCGAGCGATTCCTCTGTAGTTTACACATTGTAGGCGATTACCTTTTTATGGATTGGTTTCAGCATAGCTGTGTTCCAGTCCTGTGGCATGGTTTCGGTCCTCCAGATCGTTTGAACAAGTTCAAACAATCTTAAGGATAGAGTTTCGCCACCATGTACAATCATTTCGGATGTTATATCGTCGATACCAGGTGCTTTCTTGCGTTTTAATTTTGACAGCGCCGCTTCGAATTCCTCTTTCGTTGATTCATCTACATGTACCTTTGATGCACGAATAAGCTTTGCTCGTCGCCCGACTTGTTGCTGGTCACTTAAGTTGAGAAGATTCTCAAAATAAGCGGCCCAAGTATCTAAAATATTTTTAAGGTCTACTTGTAGCTCCCCATCTTCGTTTTGAATAGCAGTCGGTCTAGTTTGAGGGAACTTCTTTAAGGTTTTAACCTGTTGAAAGAAGCTACGCGATTGATGTTCCTTATTGAAGCTTTCAATCTCCTCACACTGTCTCTTCCACCATTCTCGCTTCGTTCGTCTACATAGCTTTGTAACTTTCAATTTCCTCACACTGTCTTTTCCACCATTCTCGCTCCGTTCGTCTACATAGCTTTGTAACGGCTTGTCTTGCCAGTTTATAGTTCTCCTTCGTGGACCTGCTGTTGCGTCCTTGTAGACACTTCAGATAGCAATCTCTTTCGTATTGAATAGCGTCAAGGCATGCTTGATCCATCCACCCGACTAGAATTCTTATTTCGGTTCGAATAAGGATGATGTTTGGCCAACCAAACTGGGCATTCGGCCCTAATGAGCATTTCATATGACGACCTCATGCTGAAAGTAACGCAAGTCCACATTCGTATTCCATTTGGACTAGCTAATACGGACTGTATCTAAATTTGTGCTGCCGAAGAATATTTTCTGAATGCAGCAAACTATATACTCAGAAAAAAGAGATAGCTTATTTCACGTAAAGTATATATAAATTTAACTGAAAATGACGTACGAATTGAGCCAGCGTAGGCATAAGTAAAGTAAACAAAATTGACAATGTAAAATCTACTTAAAAACATTGTAAAAAGGTCAGTTTTTAATTAAACTTGTGCAAAAGCAAATTTTACGTAGATCACAAGTAAATATTTAAAAATATATGTAGCCCTAACGTAGTGTTATGTAATTTCGCTAGTAGCACATTAACTATTTGCTACGTAAAACAGACAGAGTGATATGTAAAAATTGAATTATTTTAGTAAAATTTACATCCCAGCAAGCACACCGCAAACATTTTGGGCTGTTATGCTACAATTATACTACCATCTTGTCTCACAAAAAAAATGAAAAAAAAAATTAATTTATTGTTTTGCAATTATTAATCGTTTTTTTATCAATTCAGGGGGATTATACACGGTAATGATAACAGCGGTTAAGATGGGCCCTGTAAAGATAAAATGCTATTTATTATTAATATTTATTTTCGACTTAACCCGGATTCGATCCCCAGACCTCTGTGTACAATGCAGCAACATTAACCATTTGTCTATCTAAATAATTATTTACATCAATTTATTTATGAATTTTATGTTGATGCTTAAGTTTAGAACGGTCGAGGGTTCAATTCCCAGACTGACCACCACTTATTTTTTATTACACTTTTATTATTTATTTTAAAATAACACAAAAATCATTCCTGCCTTACTTCGGCTAATCTGTCAATTGCATTATACGGTTGACATTCGTGATTTCAAGTTCATACCTAACTTGAGGATCCTACTATTTATCCTTATGGAAGCCTTATGACGGTTCCGAACGTAAGCTGCATTTGATTATTTTCTTGACCTGCATAATGACGAGATAGTGCCGCAGTTAACAGGCCTTCCGAAGTTGGGCATATTATTAGTCATCCAAATGACGACGTAACTCCGTAATTGTTAGGTGTTCCGAATTTTGGTATTCCTCATTCGGCACGAAAATATTTTTAGGTCTGCCGAACTACAAATTCTAGTCGGGCATGGCTTCTGGGAGTGGTTCTATGGTCGTCCAAGTATTCCCTCAGCAGCGCTTAAAACAGCATCTTTGAGCAAATACCATGACTTATCGACGTCTCCATTAATGGTTTCTGATTTCTCCAATGTTTTGGCAATATGGATTTGATATCTCTCTTATGTTTCAGCATTCTTTAATGATGAGATGTTAAAACGTTTCCGTTGATTGAATTTTGGAATGCCTGGATTGGGAAGTGGAACCTTATCGTTGCACATACAAGGAAGTGATCACTTCCAATGTATGCACCTCTAAAGGATCGCACATCCTGAACGCTCGAAAAGAAACCTGCTGTTACTAGAACGTGATCAATTTGATTTCGAGTGTTTCCATTCGGTGAGACCCAAGTCTGTTTATGAATCGATCGATGCGGAAAGAACGTACTGGCAATTCTCAAATTATTTGATAATGCAAACTCAGTCATTCTCTCACCATTATCATTCGAATTCAAATGCAGGCTGTTGAGACCCACCACATTTCCATAAGATATATCTCTTCCAACCTGTCCATTAAAGTCACCAAGAACCATAATGAAGTTGCGTGTAGGTGTTTGTTTCATAACCTCTTCCAGTGCTATGTAGAAATTATCCTTCTCGTCGACGGTCTTAGCTTCAGTAGGTGCATGCACTGGAATAAGAGAAATATTGTTATATGTACCACGTACACGTAGGTAGCAGATCCTCTCACTGACCGGGATGAATTTCATCACGGCTTCTTGTATGCGTGCTCCAACAAGGAAGCCAGTACCAAATTCTCTTCGAGAAGGATGACCACTACAGTATAGAGAGTGACTATCCAAATCTTGTTTTCCGATTATCGCTGTCTAATTTCTTGTATAGCAATAATATCCATCCTATACCTCTCAACCTCTGTTTCCAGACTTATAAGAGCATCAGGAGCGCTCAGGCTGCGCGCGTTCCACGTTCCGATTCGTTAGTCTGGTACTTTTTAACGTTCAGATAAAATTATGTTTTTTTGTCCGGGTTTGTTATTCTCTTTCTGATAACCAAATTTAACATATTAGTTTTTTCCGGGGTTAGGGTGTTAACCTTAGGCCCAACCCAAATCGTCGTGAATGAGTCCGTTCTGCATATTAAGGTCACCAGAAACATCCTTTTTACACGTTTATATAGCGAGCCGCTTGATTCAAGACAGACGCCCGCTCCAAGCCGCCCCTGACATGGAGAACAGACGCTTGAGTCGCATTGGTTGTAAGGCGCCGATTCGCCGTGATGTAGCTTCATTGACTAAGCAACTTTTACTCTGCTTGTCTCCAATACACTAACCTAATTCTGTCAGCATTACCCAGGCAGCACGGCGTAGACGTCGAATTTCGGATTTCGCTATACGAACACATATGATATTCAAAAAAATCTTTAATATTGCAACCTAAAATTGATTTCGCATAGTCTACAATCCTGTCATATATCTTGCGATAAATGAAACGGGCGCAAACATTAAATGTCAATTGAATTTTGTTGAAAATATAACCAAGCATACCGAAAAGAGCCGTGTCACAGTACAAAAAGTATGGCAGAATATAAGACCTAAAAAGTTTCTTTTTAAGAATAACCTCAGTATTTTTAGTTACTGTCCAGAGTGTACGTTATATTTTACAAATCTTCTTTCTCATTGAGTTAACTTTATCAATCTATGATAAGTCGTGACTGATTAAAATGCCCAAGTTTTTCACTTTATTTGTAAACGGCATGATATCTCCATCTACTTTGATATTAGAAAAATTATCCGTATTTACTGGCTTCGAAAAATGATTATGGGTTGCGTTTTCTTTGCATTTAGCGATAGGAACTTTCTAGTAGACCATTCGCAAATTAAAGTGATATCCTTGTTTACCTTTTTAATGCATGAGTTTATATTTCCTTTTTTGGCACTTAGATAAATTTGCACATCATTCGAAACATATGAAATTTACAGCTTACAATTACCCATGATGGGATGTCATTTATATAGAGTGAAAAAAGTAGCGGATCCAAGATTGATCCTTGTGGAACTCCAAACCAAACATTATAAGGATCAGACAAGTCATTATTCAAAAAAAAACGGTTGCGATATATTGGAAAGATATGATTTTATTTAAAAACAAGTTGGAATACTAATATTGAATTTAAAACTATAAAAACTTTTTTTGATAAAGAGTGCATGGTCAATTAGGTCAAAAGCTTAAAGCTTTTCTGAAATCTAAGAGTACTAATACGGATAGAAATTTTTTATCCACATTCCTGCGTAGATCATCCACAATGTTTAAAATCGCTGAATTTGTGCTGCAAGATGATCTGTAAGCTGACTGATAACAATTAAGTAATTACTTTACATCCAAATAGGATGAAATTTGTGACTTAAGCCACTCTTTCAAAAACCTTCGATAGTACTGGCAAAATACTTATTGGTCTAAAATCGGTAGTTGATATTAGATTTGAAATTTAAGCAACAGGAATTACTTTAGCATCGCTTCTAATAATAATTTGGAATAGTCGATTTCGTTAAAATACAATTAAATAAAAATAGAACGTATTTATAAATGAACGGAAATATGAGTTTGATAAACTTTAAAGAAATACCATCCAACCCCTCGGCGTTAGAAGTAATAGAATTTAGTGTTCGAAAACGAAAAATTATTTACTCTCTCATCATATTTCGTAAAATCTTGGCGATTTGCATTATTTGATACTAGGGGCTGTACCTAAATTACGTAACGCATTAAGGGGAAGAAGGACTCTTTAATTTTTGACACTTTGTTACAAGTGAAGGAGAGGGAGTCAAAACACGTCATGTCACGTCCAACTATTTGTTTAATTTGATTACAGCTATCAATCAATAAAACCATCTGCCAACCATTATTAAGCGAAAGGATTCTGAAATACATATTATATTATACTTTTACACTTATTTTACGCATATTTTTCATTATTGGGTTTGTTTTTATTTTTAAATGTTTATAATCCGTCCACAAAAACGCGGTGTAAACGAAACTGCAGCTCACGGATAAGCACCAATAATAATGCGTTTACAGTATAGGATATGTTAACCTGACCATGGTTGGATTGTAGCATCGAGGCATAAACTTATTCTTAAAGAGAATGGCAAAGAAAATACAAAAGCTGCTCTGGTCCAACGTATATAGCACTACAGTCAGGAAAACATCCATCCTCGACAGCGTATTCCTATGCTATAGATGTTGAGAAAGTAATTTAAACTTAGATACCTTTTATATAGCAGGGAGAAGTGCATTTACAGAGTAGAATGCCGAATGGCTCCTTTGACTTAAGTTGGGTATCTCGTTTAATTTTACCACATGAGGACTTTGGTTGGCTTGACAATTAATGAAAAAATTGAAAAGCAGAATTGTGGATATTGTTGAAAAACACTGGCTGCAGAAATCTGACATCATTTGGTTTTAGATGGATTACGTCTACCTTTGCTGAACCTTTCTGTGGTTTCAATAGATTGTGAAGAATTCATTTAGTTTTATTTTAATAATGAATTGTTTTAATAAAAATGCAAAAATTTTTTATTTAAAAAAAGTGCGTCTTTACATTTGTAATTCTTCATGAAATTTTGCGACGTAACATTTAAGGTGGGGTTGGGAGTTTTTAAAAATGTGATAATTTGCGACATAGGGGAGGGTCCAAAATCATGAAATTTAGGGTTTCGTAATTTTGGTACAGCCTCCTAGCGTTTGATTATTAAATTCCTTTGAAAATTCAGAAGCAATGAATATTGAAGAAAGTAGATCCTTTTGATTCAGTGATACCTAACAAGTTAATGCTTTTCCAGATTCAGTTTGTGATTGATTAGAATTTATGACACTGGTTAAAAAAGCCCTTTTCTTGTTACGAATTAAGAATATGACTCTTTTTCTTATTAAAACTTATAAGATGTAAGTGATTCCTCAGTTCTCAATAATTTCCACCGGCGATAAGAAAAATCACGCAACATAATCTCATCGACAATATCATCACTAAACCATCTTGTTCGGGTTCCTTTGGGTCTTGCAGTACAAATGAAAACACCTTTATTATAAGCACTCAAAATGAGAGAGTTTGCTAAATCCATTTGACTATCAATATCATTCATTGTAAAACTATTATCCCATGGTAGTGAAATAGTATAAAGTCTCAATAACTCATAGTCGACATTCTTAAAATCTCTAAATGTTTTGAATACATAGGTAAAATAAAAAAAAATCGTGATCAAAACACCTAACTCCTAATTAGTCAATGAAGTTTATTTTATTCTTTAGTTATTATACTTATTATTAAATCTAGAAGATAACAAAAGGTACCATAAAAATACGTTGGGTGTGAGTTATGAACATTTAATGAGAAACTATCAAGCATTTTATGAAATTTAACGCCATAAATGTCTTTACATAGAAGATTATGATTAAAATCCCCACATAAAATAATATGTATCACTGAAAAGAATTGTATAGTTATTAAAAATACCTTCAGTCTCACTTAATCCATCAACCCGCGGGGGCTTATAAGCTGCGCCCAAAAGAATTTTACAGTTATTAAGTTTTAATTCAATTAAAATAATTTCAAAACTCGGACTATTTGATTTAAATATAACTTTGGAGAAAATATAAAATCTTATATAACCACATCCCTACGACCTCCTCTCCCAATTCGATCCTCTCTAACAATCTTATACTCTGGTATAAAAATTGTAGAATTAGATGTATGACGTATGATTAGGGTAGCGAAAATCCGAAATCCTACGTCCACGCCGTGCTACCTGGGTAACGCTAACAGAATTAGGTTGGTGTAGTTGAGAGTGGCAGAGTAAATACTGCTTATACTCAATGATTCTGCACCATGGCGAGTCATTGGCGCCATTAAACCAATGCAACTCAAGCGTCTGTTCTCCATGTTAGGGGCGGCTTGGAGCGGGCGTCTGTCTTGGATCAAGCGGATCGCTATATAAATGTGTAGGAAGCGTCTGTTCTCCATGTTAGGGGCGGCTTACAGCGGGCGTCTGACTTGGATCAAGCGGCTCGCTATATAAACGTGTAAAAAGGTTGTTCCTGGTGACCTTAAGATGCAGAACGAACCCATTCACGAAAATTTGGGTTGGGCGAAGGGCTAACACCCCATTTCCGTAAAAAAATTATTATCATGAATTCTGTTCACAGGCCTCGGAATATCTCGGAATCATTATTGGAACGACCTCGGAAACTGTACCCGGACTACGTTTTAAAAATGGGAACCTGGAACGTGCTAAGCCTTAGAAGACCAGGAGATCTCCTAAAACTCACACAACAAGTCGAGAGCTACACACTAGATATAGTGGCATTACAAGAACTAAGATGGCCAGGTAGTGGAATCCATGAAACAGCGAAAGGATACACTCTTTTTTATTGCGGTCATCAAAACCGAGGATAATTTGGAGTTGGCTTTCTTATACACCGTCGCGTGAATCAGCATGTTATCGACTTCTGCCCAATCAATATGCGGTTATGCACACTAAGAATCCGCACGCAAAAATTCAATGTAACGATCATCAATGTTCATGCACCTACTAAAGATAAAGCAGATGATATTAAAGACCTGTTCTTCCTAGAACTCGAAGAAGTCATCAATAAAATCCCGCGCCACGATATAAAAATCGTGGTAGGTGACTTTAATGCTCAAATCGGTAGGATTGCAGAACTTAAAACACATATCGGCCCTAACAGCTTGCATCATACCAGCAACAACAACGGTTTTCGCGCAGCCGAGCTGGCTATGATGTATGATCTAGTAATTTCCAGCACTTTCTTCCCTCACAAGAGAATTCACAAGGCAACGTGGAAATCAAATGACGGAAGAACGGAAAATCAAATCGATCACGTCATGATTTCTAAGAAACACTCCACAAGTGTAACTGACGTTCGATCATACAGAGGTGCTGGTATGGACACTGATCATATGCTTGTCATCTTTAAGTACAAGTGCAAATTATCATCTACATTTAATAGACAAGCAAAAAAGACCGTGCGCTGGAACGTCGATGCATTTAAACATCCGGAAACGCTGAACAGATATCAGGAAATAATATCACAAAACATAGAAGAGCATGACATCTCTTCTGAGATACCATTAAACATACAAGAAGAATGGCAAACGCTTCAATCAACCATTATAGCCGCAGCACAAACTACAATCGGAAAGCGGCCACCGAAATCACACAACGAATGGTTCGACGACGAGTGCCGCCAATCCGTTGAACATAAACAAAAACTGCGAGAAAAATGGTTAACAAGGAACACCTGAAGCTCCCAAGCTGATTATCTATGCGCCAGGAAAGCCTCAGCAAAACTTCTACGTAAAAAGAAACGCGAACACATGAAGAGCTGCATTGAAGACATCAACCAACATGCGGCCAACGGAAATTCAAAAGAGTGCTTTGCCAATGCACGGAATCTGACAAAAGATTTCCACCCAAGATCTACAGCCATCAAAAATGAAAATAATGAACTTACAACAAGTGAACGTGATGTACTGGCAGTGTGGCGATCCCACTTTCAAGACCTATTGAATAGGACGAATAAAGTTCATCCTATTCGAGCAATTGCTCCATCAACTAAGGAGATTTTTGTCCCTTACCCAGCAATAGAGGAAGTGGAAGCTGCAATTAAAAAACTGAAAAATGGCAAATCACCAGGTTTCGATGGAATTCCCGCAGAACTTTTGAAAAATGGAGGAGCAGCTCTGGTCTCACGTATATACGATCTGATTCTTGCAATCTGGGACTAAGAAGAACTACCTGCTGAATAGAAAACAGCTCTCATTGTTCCGCTACATAAGAAAGGTGACCGTCTAAAGTGTGCGAATTATCGTGGCATCGCACTGTTGAACACAGCATATAAAATACTAGCTAATGTATCATCGGTGACTATCAGTGTGGTTTTCGTCCCAACCGCTCAACCACAGATCAATGTTTTACATTAAGGATGATTCTGGAGAAATGTTGGGAGTACAACGTCAGCATTCACCAGCTCTACGTTGATTTCAGGCAAGCATATGATAGTATCATCTGCGACAACCTCTGGTCCGCACTCATATGCCTTGGTATCCCAGAGAAACTTGTTTCTCTGTGCAAACTCACAACATCGGGAGCAAATTGTAGAATAGTAATCGAAGGGTCAGTTTCTGATCCTTTCGATATAACATCAGGTGTTCGACAAGGTGATGCACTCGCGCCTGTACTGTTTAATTTGGCGCTGGAGTATGCGATAAGAAAAAGCCGAATTGAGACGCAAAACTGCATTTATAATAAATCTAGTCAAGTTCTTGGCTACGCAGATGATATTGTGCTTCTCGGACGTAGAAGGAGCGATATTAAAGATAGTCTCTCTCAGCTTGAAAGAAATGCTAAACGACTTGGATTATGCATCAACACCGGCAAAACTAAAGTGTTAACAACATCTAAGAACATACCTCCCGGAAATCTGGATACTGGCGACTACGAAGTGGAACGCGTGGAAAACTTCAAATACCTCGGGTCTGTAATAACATCGTCAAATGACATGCAGGCAGATATCAAAGCCCGTGTCTCTGCCGCATACAGAGTTTTCTACGCATACTCAAAACTCCTGCGATCAAAACATCTTTCGCGGTCGTGTAAACTCACACTTTACAAGGCATTAATTCGACCTGTGCTTACATTTAGAAATGAAAGCTGGACACTGACTTCCTCCGATTGTACAATTTTATCAACATTCGAGAGGAAGGTCATACGAACAATTTATGGTCCTTGCAAAGTTGCTGAAAATCAGTATAGAGTCCGAATGAATCACGAAATCAGACAGCTTCTTGGAGGCTGTGATGTAATCGGATTCATTAAATCCAACCGGATCAGATGGTTTGGTCATGTAGAAAGGGCTC
>OY856186.1:327214141-327324969 GCA_963693315.1 Diogma glabrata | reverse complement strand
CAACTTTTTGAGTTCCAGATAACATCAGCATCCACACCATCCAGCAACGTTTTAATTTAATCAAACTTAGGAAAAATATTACGTGCATTGAAATACCATAACTTGATTCCATGTTTTTTATCAAGCGATACTCGTAAAATAACATTAGATTTTAGAAGTCACTATGTCCAGAGGGTCAGCATGTAAAACTACACTGAATAACTTTAAACATTGCATCACCACCAAATTTAAAAAAAATATGATAAAATAACAAATTTTCCGATGACTAGAGTTCACTTCAGAACAACTCCTTGCCTCGTTGGAACTTTATTTATAGATAATTATAATGTAACCACCAAATTAACAAAATTAGGATTTCAAAAACCCTGTGCCTCTTCCAAAATTCAATCAGTGCCGCCAAGATTTCCAGTACTATAGCTGCACGTTGGGTGCCCAACATGAGGCTCGAATTCACAACCCAGAGATTAAGAATCGCATAATCTGCAAATTGAGCTTGTAGACTTCAGGGGAAGCGCCCCATGATATTCTTATAGCTATTGGAAATTTCCATTTTGAATCGCAAAAACTACTCTTCGTTATTGCTACGCTTAAGCTACAACTTTGTGTTGCCGGTTGTATAATATAAAGAAAAAATCTTTATGTTGAAATATTTGAGGAGGTGCACCAATTAAGGAGAACGTGATGAATGATGAAATCAATTACTTAGGTATAAAAAAACATTTTATAGAAATATAATAGAGCAAGAGCCCGCGACAGCCAGACCTTCGTTATTTTATAAAAGCTGAAAGTTTTTCTGCCCATACTCCCTACTCAGGTAGGAACGGATAGCGTCATATGAAGTTTGGACCATGGTGGCTATGGCAGGGAGCA
This sequence comes from Diogma glabrata, assembly GCA_963693315.1. NCBI lineage: Eukaryota > Metazoa > Arthropoda > Insecta > Diptera > Cylindrotomidae > Diogma > Diogma glabrata. The sequence continues at coordinate 327,324,099 of OY856186.1, read as the reverse complement.
GGAACAAAGGGTCCTCCAAAGTTTCGTGAAAGTATAAAAGGTAATTTTTTTATATATTCTTCGGGATAGTATTAGAAGTCACGTTACCCATTGCCAGACACCCTTAAACTTTAACAAACTGATAAAGTTTAAGGGTGTCTGGCAGGGGTTACCACGATAGTAAGTGTCTGGCAATGGGTGACGTGACGTGATACTCTAATACTATCCCGAAGAATATATAAAAAAATTACCTTTTATACTTTCACGAAACTTTGGAGGCCCCTTTGTTACCTGCTCCCTGCCAAAGCCACCATGATCCAAACTTCATATGTCGTTAATCGTTCCTACCTGAGTAGGGGGAGGGGAGGGTATGCGCAGAGAAATTTTCGGCTTTTATAAAATAACGAAGATCTGGCCGTCGCGGGCTCTTAGTCTATAAGCTTTTTGCCACCAAAATTTTTTTGGCATGCGAAAGAAGTGATGATTACAAATATATTTTTTTCCGCACACTAATAAACATTTACTTGCCACCACTGAACTAGATGCTAAGGAGTTCAAATCTTTCCAATATTCCAATTTTGAAACTTTTCATTACACTTACTTGTCGCAAATACAAATCTATCAACACGATGAAATCATGTCTCATAAATTTCATTTTATATTTCAAAAAAGTAATTCAATTGGAGGCTTAAAAAAATACAAATTACAATTTATTTATATAGTTTATTTATTATTTATTGTTTCAATTTATTAAAAACAACGGAACAAACAAATTATAAAAAAGCTCCACCTCTTCGTTTGGTCGATTTCGATTCAGAGAGGCTTCCAGTATATGAAAAGGCGTATGCAATGTTTTCTGATTCGTTTTTTTTTTGTTCAACTGTTTAAATTTTTAATTTTAATTTTAATTTTTATGTTCAACAAACAAATAAAATGGGAAATAAAGAAAAAAATAATAGCCTTGCGTGACTTTATGGCTTCTGCATATTAGATACGAAAAACGAAATGATTTTCAATAGATAATTCTCTTGTAGTTTTTTATTCATTTTTGTTGTAAATTATAGTCTTTGAACGTTGAAAAAAAAATATAATTTGAATTAAAAAAAAAATATGTGAATTGGTTAAACGAAATCACTAAAGCTAACCTGTACATTATGATAAAATTATATGATGACGATAAATTTATATTTATTGCGCTTATGATTTTGTGTAATCGTTAGTTTCAAAAAATCACAAACATGATAGAATAATTTTTTTGGATTATTATTTGTTGATATGTGCACAAAAGCATTACACGGCATTCATGATGGCGCCCGAATTTTTACAATTGATTTTTGTCTGTCATGATTTTCACTATACAAAAAAAATGGAATTATTTATACTTGTTGTGGTATTGATTGTTTATTTTATGTACGCATTGAATTTTAATGTCAAGTTGATAATAAAGTTTTAGAATCCGTACAAAATCCGAATCTTGAATTCCATCTAATTTGTTCAAACAAATTTACATACACAACATAAATGGAAAACAACCATTGACATAATAATTAAAGACGCCAATTAGTTTTCTTACCCCAAAATAAATATAATACTATGTATCAACAAAGAAGGAAATGACTACTTTGTAATACTTTGTAACTACATTGTAGCGAATTGCGTTTAAAAACAATTGATTGTGTTTGAGATAATCTTAATGTTTTGAAATGCATGTTTTTTGATTGGTTGTTAGAAACACCAAATTGTAAAAAACATACATTTTAAATGGCAATAAAACTACATTTTGTGCTAAAATTAAGATATAATCGAGTTTTGTGTGCAATTATGTTCTTTGGAATTGGTTTTGTATACCAATTTTTTGTGTTTATATTGTTCTTTGATGAATATGTGATGGGTTGCTTTTCAAAGATACTGGTGATCTTATTTGTTATAATTTTAGTAACTATTTTATAATGGAGTTTTAACGGGAGAGTCAATAGGAGACGCCCATCTGTCCTAAATCTGTTAATGTATTTTACAGTTTGTGTAGGCGCAAATTAAGACCTCTAATTTTAAATTCCGTCTGGCCTTTTTTGAAAAGACATGATGATGGACCCATATGGCGGCTACAGGCTTAAGACCTCACCCTGAAAGTATAGTTTTATCAAGCATATGCTTTCACAAGCCATAATAACAAATTAGTAAAGCACTTTTTTTATTTTTGATCGCTTAAACACAAATCTGGTATTACTTTTCAACAAAATAGGCCACATGTTGACAAATGTATGGTATAGTAAAATTTCTTTTACACGTGTCCATCGGTTTTTTCGATTATTTAAGAAAAAAGTAAAATTGGGGTTGTTAAAGGTAATAAATAACAATTAAATTCAATTTTTTTGCTCCGTAGTTATAGTAAAGTAATTCAAGTATGTTTTTTTTTTTTTTTTTAACAAAATGTGATGTGTAGTAGGCATTACAATATGTGTCACAACAACACATAAAAACCTTTTAAGACCAAGGTCCCATAACAACATGCGTTCTAAGGATGTTAATGGACGCAAATCTGTTTTTTTTTGTTTTTTTAATATTTTTTGTTAAATAATGGACAACTAAACTATAAATCCTATCACATATAAAATATGACATAGGCCAATATTTCGTGATAGGATAGGGAAAATAAAAATAAAATAAGAGATAAAAAGCAAATTTGTTTTAAAAATTTGCAGGAACAAAACTAAAATTGGTTTGCCAATAGTCCAGCCAATGGCATAATCCTTGATTATGGGACGCAGTATATTTTTCAATGATTAAAGCTCAGATATATAGTTATATGAAAGCTCGTTTCTTCAAGCAAGCTACAGCGTTCCAGCATCAAGGAATATTCATTAGCTAAGATTGAGAGTGCTACCATTGACTGAATACAGTTCATCCGCCAGCACCCCTAAGATATCACCTTGGCTAGTGATATCTCACTGCTATTGCCAGTGGTATGTGATATCTCAGGTTAACTCATGTGCCAATAACAGGGACTGGAGTACGTGGGGTTGTCACAGCCGTGGATCAAAAAATAGAAAAAAATTAACAAATTAATAAAAACTGATCCCTTCATGCGTACCATAATGTTGCAGTAATGCAAAAATAAAAACTGTTCATACTCGCATAACAACCCCAATTCAGAGCAAAAAAACCTGAATTCAGTGGTTCCTTTCGTCAAGTTTTGAAATTTTGCACATATGCCAAGTTTTAAAATTTTAAAAACCAAATCCAAAAAAACATACATTTTTCAAATTTTTCTGCTTTAACTGTATATTGTTGAAGAAAAACCGTGAGCGATTTTTTTATTCTTTTAAACTTTTTTACGGTTTTCCGTTTAGTTTTGCAATAAATGTGCAATTGTGGTACTCCGACTAAGTTCATGTAAAGTTTTTAAAAATATTTTAATTGTTAATTTTTGTTTTGCAGTCAGAAACCAATTAACAACAACGTAATAGAATTTCAAACCAAATCGAATTACTTCACTAATAAAACTTAAAAACAATAACTTCCATTTATTTGATAAACGTATACGTACCGTACAAAAAATCGAACTAAAAGAATCAAAAATGATTTTCAATAAATACAAAATAAAATTGCAATAAATAAACAAAAAATAATAAACCAAATCAGTTTCATTTTAAATCGAAAAGTTTTGTTATTTAATCGGATTACAAATTAATTTATTAGGTGGGTGTCACCAGTTTATGATTACTTTAAGAAAAAGAAAATAAATAAAAATAAAATTTTTAAAACAAATAATTCAAAAATACGATTAAATCTGTTCACCATTATGAGTCGTTTCTTTTCAATTTCTTCTTTTTTCATAAGAAATATGAAACGAAAATCTCAAATATTACGTGAAGCTTCTGGAAAAGCATCAATAACCTTTTGTAGTATTGTTTTTAGAATATCTTAAATTAATTGATTAATAAAATATGATTTTGTTTATTTTTATAGTCGGTTACATAAGACGGATTCTATTGATTTGATGAAAAGGTTGATAAGTAAAAGCTATAAACTCCAGATTAAAACTTAAAACCCTTCCTTCGTTAAAATAGTTGATTGTATATGCCGGAAAAATCTCAAGGCTCTGAGATATTAAGACTCCGGTCGGTGGTAAGGGTTTTTATATAGTTTTCGTCAGAAGACATTTATGAGGACGTTGTTTTTAGTTTTCGACAGAGATTCATATTAAACAAAAAACTCTTTAGAAAAGCAAAGGTATTTTATTTCAGTTTAAATATGACTAAATTCACACGAAACGTCAATGCTTTGTCTGAAAATTATAACTGATCATCAATTAATATTATGAATTGAAATGAAACAGAGGATACACCCAGAAAGCTTCTCAAAAACTTCTGCATTTAGAGTTAAAAAATTTCATCTTTTCTAAAAAACGACATATTATCTTATCCCATACCTAATATTTTCCATTAGTTCAGAAAACATCCCAGAAATCTTTTGTGAAATCTTAATTGATTTTATTCAACCCATTACCCAACTTTTCCAATTATTCAGAAAACTTTTTAGAAAACTTCTCCATTTAGCTAGCGTAGATCCTGTTATTAACAATTTCAACTTTTGTTAAAAAGAATGTTTGATCTTCAAATACCTGATATTTGTAAACTAAATTCCGATTATTTAGAAGTTGTGCGACCTAGGCCTTAAATGGTTGTTATATGTTATTGTGACATATTGTAATTCTTATTACACAAAACTTTTTATTAAACAAAAGTGGTGGAACCCTAATTCACACAGAACATTTTTTTTTGAAAAATCTCTTTAATAAATACAACCTTTGTTAATTTGCAACAACATGATATATTCCAACTGTTCCTATTAGCTGGAAGTCGTTGAAGGTGGATAGACCGGCCACCATGTTGCATAAATTGTCTAGGAATCTGATGCATGGTGTATTTTGTTGCAATTGATTTTTCCGTTGCCAATTCTGAGCAGTTGTTCGTTGAATGCTAATGCTAATGAATCATTTTGAAAATGAACACGCATATTTATGGTGAAATATAAAAAAACTAAGAAGACAGTTTGCCGAAATTAACAAACCGATACTTGGAATGTAGAACTAGTACAAATCATACTTTAATAATATATTAGCATATTTACCAAGTTATGTCTAGACCTTTTATCAGAAACTGATGTTATTGTGGTTTCAAATAAACAGGTGCTCAAGTAGCCCCACATGACTTATTACAATACCGCCCCAAAAATAATTAGTTTTTTGTCCTTCCAATTATCGATTATCCGATTATCAGGTACAAATGATATAGATCTTTAAAAAAGCAGGTGCTAGTGAGACCCTCACACGCTCCAACCCTTTGTCCAATGTACTCAAGAGCTTATAAAATCTTTCTCAAATATTTGGCATTACTTTAACCAACGTTTCCTGAAAATTGGTTTGTAACTGTAGAGAAATTAATTTGTAATAGTAGGGATAAACACTTTAAAAAAATACAAAAAAAATATTTTAACCGGACGTTACAAACCGGAAGTTGGTACGCAGAAATATTGAAAACAGTAAAAAACCTTATATGTATTTACTAAATCTCATTAATATTGAAAGCCAGGATTAGAAGTTATTGGTATTCGGGTATTCGGGAAATACAGGTATTCGGGAGACCCTCCAACATTTCGTCTAATTTTATCCAACTGTAAATCTTAACCTTTTTCAGATTAACCTTATCGCAGACACAAAATTTCATAAATATCAATCTAGTTATTAACGAACGAACGAACACATTCACGATAATTTGGGTAGAGAGTGAGGTTAACACCGAATGAAAGAGTTCGCCATAAAACTGAAAGTTGGCCAATATCCAACCCGTCTCCAAAAAGGAACAAAATGTGATATTACAAATTATAGACCAATAGCCTTACTCCTATCCAAAATATATGAGCATGCGTATATTAATACGCACATACCAAAATTTTTGGCAAAAACCATTTAATATATGATAGCCAATTAAAGGTAATCGAAACAAAACATCAAAAACCGATCTATTGAACTATTTAGCTCATTATTGGAACAGCAAACTTGAAAAAGGTAAAACAGGCGTGACGATGACTTGAAAATCAGCAGTAATCCCATATATAGGTTTGCAGATGAAAGTACACTGCACATTTCATTTGTTTCCCTATCTGCAAAAGGTAAAATGTACAACAAATAAATTACGCCTGGAGAGGTGGAGGATAATATCAGCTGTTTGAAAAATAGGGAATTAACCGATTTTATTAAAACTTATTTGCAAACAAACGCACTTGTGTATTGTCACAAATTGAAATAACGACTGATATTTATTATTTCATTCAAAAATCAAAAGGTTTCTTAAAAAATAATTCAAAATTAACAATAAACATTTATTGTTTTAGCTGTCGAATATCGATACATTTAATATTATTACTTATCGGCGTATTTTCGGCTTATTATCGGCCTATACTAATATTTGGGTGTCTTTTCGGTCTATATTGTCAAATTAAAATATTACCGGTGTACTACGGGTCCGCTTTCGTTGTCCAAACATTTGAATAATAATATGTCGGCGTCTTTTCGGCCTGTTATCGGCCTCTAGTAATATTTGGGTGTATTTTCGGCTATAAATCGGTTTATTGGCCTCTTTTCGGTGTCTTTTCGGTCTATTATTTTCACCCGGGATGCTTCATATCCAATTTCATGTTCAATTACATTTCGTGTCACCAAATAATAACTTTTATATGTTTTAAATATTTCTAGTCCAAAATGTTTCCAATTGTATGTTGGGTAACAAAATGTATGAAACTCATTCTTTTGACACACCACACCTTATGATTGTTTTGACACATTTTTTTTAGGATCGAGAAACGACCAAAAAACGAATATGACATTGGGCTCGAGAATTTTAATACTTTCTTTCAGACCGAACTTAAATAAATTTAAATGAAGAAATTAATTCAACTATGATTCAATAATTTTGGAAGTGCTACCGTTTTCATTTTTAAATCTCAACATTAAGTACTCTATTCTCTATCCGTAGTGACAAAAGCAGGAATCCTGAAACAATTAAAACGATAGGCGGTCAACCTAGCAGGTATTAATCACCACTATGCTACGTTACAGTACCCATAGAATCAAATGTTTCGGATTAGTTTAAATTAAAAAAATTAAGCGAACACTCTATACAGAAGCAAAACGTAATTAGTTATGCAAATAAAATCTTAACAACCTGAATTCATTACAATATTTTGTATTAAAGTGCATAAACAAAAACCATACAATAGTAAAAAAATATTTAGTATATAACATATCCCAAACGCCGTAGAACGTGTCCACGATTTCGACATAAACCTTCTTCAACTTCCGGACGCCCATACTGATACTCCTCCTCCAAACCAACATATCATTAATCCTTCCAAGATACTCCCACCATACTTTCTTCGGTGGAAACAGCTTCTCTCGTGGAATCAACCGCTCCAAACCTTTTGACAAACCCAGCCAAAACTAACCGCCAATCACCTTCCTAAAACGAGGTCCGAGTAGAGTGAGAACCCCGTCTGTAATTTTAGAACTTTTAGAATACCTAGCCACTAGGTCGCGAATATTATTCTAGGTTATTGGAAAGCCCATATCCTCATCGAGATCCACTCTTCGAATGCGTGGTTTCTGGCGTATTCGCAAATCATTCCGCTCTAAAATCATCTCTTTAATTTATATGCTTCCAATTGACCTAGGTCTAGGATATCATGCCAAGGTTGAATTATTGACATAAATTTAAATTGGACTGTTAGACAGTGGAGCGTCTATCAGTGTCTTTCGAGGTGCTTTAGCGCCAGAAATGTTAGAAACTCCCCATCTTCTTACTCGTTCCACAGTCCAAAATTGCAGAAGGTCCTAGTCAAAAAGATATTGGCTGCCTCAATACCAAAATTGTATTAAAGGGCCGTAGTAAGTCCATTCATTTTTATGTTATTCAATCTCTGACCCAGGATATAAATTAGATATTAATTTTTTTTAAACTTTCAAGTTATAAGATCATATTCTATTTACCTCTTCTTTAGATTCTATCAAATCAATTGCCACAAATATTATACTTACAAAACGAAGCTGGTGTAAAAGACACCTAACAAGTAGGTTATTCACGAAAATTGGACGCTCAGAAATTTAAATGCGCCCGTTTGGTAGAATTAGGGTAAAATCGCAAATGTTGTAGAATCTTTAAAGTATAAATTTCTTAAATAAGATATTTCGACCTATAATTAATCTAGGTTATTGTCGACTTAAAATTCAGAATTTTTTTCTTTAAAGTCGAAATAAAGTACGTACCTGAAATCGAATGACTCGGCCAACTGTTACATTGACATAACCAATTTTGATTGTCTTAGACCACCTCCCTAAGTTCCCGTTCTTATTTCCTTCACGGAAACTTACCGCCGAGCTGCTAGCTGCTTGTCAACTCCTAGAAACCAATGCGTTCTATGTTTTTGGTTATCCCGAAACAGTTGTATCGGACGCAGTAGCGTACGCAAGGGGTGTTGCTGGCGGTTTGAACCCCCCTTCCATGTTGCATCAAAACGATTAAATAATTATTCTAATATACGCTTAAATGGAATTTGCATTTCAATGTACTAAAGTAAAAATTTAATTGTCTCTATTAGATACCTTTTTTCATAATAACAGTAGTTATTTTGTGTATGTACATATTATTTAATCTTGAATTTAATTTGAATATAAATGAAATATGCATAAAAAAACAAAAATTTAATTGAATTTTTTTGGTTCTCGGTGACATCGTCTTTTAACTAACTTTAACACTTCGTGTTGAGTGTCGCCGGGAAACAACTAAATGCTTCAAGCTCCGAAAATCGTGAAAGTCAAACTTATCAGGCTAGTTATTAATACGTCATACCAACTGGAGGACGTAATTTACCGACTGCGCGAAATCTATCATTCCACAGACGTATGTCAGTAGATATATGCTTCCCTTAAGTTCGTCCTTCTTTCTTTATTGTTAGTAGAATCCTTCAAATTTTGTTAATATTTTCGTTCCTACTGAATCTCCACCTAATAATACCCTAATGTTTTTGTTAAGCTCAGCTTGTTCTGACCGTGGAGCCTGAGATTCTTCATCTATGGATTTGGGTTCCAGCCCGACTCCCATTTCGTTTTTTTTTATAATTCCGATGACGAATATAGTCATTCAGGTCTCCTCATTTCGTCCTGTCCTGTAATGGTTAAAATATTCTCTCTGTCAACCATACTTCAATTTCCCTTCTTCTTTTCATATAGTAATATACTATATCTTATCGATCTCATACGCTTCTCAACCCTTTTGTGTGCAAAATCACATTTATTTCTACTATGAAGTACAACTGACACTTCCGGGGAGATAGTATTATATTCTTTTTATTTTCGCATAATTATGTGAAAATAAAAAGAATAAGAGTTACGAATCCAACATGATATAAAAATACTAAAAATAGTCGATGGATATTTTTTTCATTTTTCAATTTAGATCTCATTGGGTGCGGATCAAAAATTGAATAAAATTTCAATTGAATAATATAATAAAACCGGATTTGCAATAAAATTTTTAATCTAAAATCAAACTTTTTAAAGTATTCAATGTTTGTTATATAAATTGTTTTGTGTATTTAGTGAATTTATTTTAATTAAAAAAAATTATAGTAATAATAAAAAAATATTTTATATGTAAAATGTCCACTTGCAAAATTTGTAAAGGTCGTGTTGACCGTAATAATGATAAAAAAGTTGAGTGCTCAAAATGTCGCGGATTAGTTCATGTTGAATGCTCGAAATTAAGTAATGATGAATTTGACAAAATAGTGAATGAAAAGCTAACTTGGTTATGTAGTACGTGCAATAAACTAAAAACTCCAACAACTGCAATTTCCAATGCAACTTTCAAACCGGCCACTATGGATTCATTATCTGCACAGTTGATTGAAGTTAGTACAAAACTCGCTGTTATTGAATCGAATTACAATGTTTTAGCTGCAAAAATGAATGAAAGACTAGATTTGATAGAGGAATTAATTACCACCAATGAAAAACTCAAAAAGGAAAACCAAGAATTTAAATCCAAAATTTACGATTTAGACCTGAAATTGGATCACATTGATCAGCAATCAAAAAATAAATCCATCGAAATTTCTGGCATTCCTCAAATCGATAACGAAATTACTACCGATACTGTAATTCATGTTATCAGTAAAATACTCAATATTGAGTTGGATAAAAATGAAATAAAAAACTGCTACCGTTTAAAACAACAACAAAATTTTACAAAAATAACAAACCTCATTTTCCAGCTATAATTGTAAATTTCGTCAGTGATGACACGAAAGTAGAAATTATGAAACAAAAATCAAAAATCAACAAAAAACAGATGTCAACAATCAATTTAGCATTAAATTTTAAACCAGTTCAAAATACAGCTAATAAAATCTTTATCAATGAATGTCTAACGGCTAGGAGACGTAAATTATTTTTTGAAGCAAAACAACTGATGAAGGCCAAACATTTTAAATACCTTTGGACTAGAAATGGATTAATTATGATGAGAAAGACCGATGATGAGCAGGTAAAATTTATACGTGACTTTCCAGATCTTGAAAAAATTTAATTTGTTATTCTTATTTACTTTAATTATTGTTTAAACTTAAATTATTTAATACAATGTCTAATATTTATCAAGATCGAAGTTACGTTGATATTCCTTGCTCATTTAATCCAAATTGCAACAATACTAACAACACTAATATTAGCACTATACGGTCAGATTTAATTGATGAAATAACTGATACTAACACCAAAACCAAACTTTTTTCTAATTTATTTGTTGTACATCAAAACATACGTAGTATGCGAAAAAATTTAGATAGTTTTTTCTCACACGTGAATGCTTTTCAAAAAAAACCACAACTGATGTTTCTCTCGGAAATTTGGATAAAGGAACTTGAAATTGGTAACTATAATATTGAAAACTATAATTTTTGCGCAAATTGTAATAATTTGAATAAAGCAGCAGGAGTTGCAGTATATATTTGTAACAACTTGGATTATAAAATCATTAATTATAACTTGAATTCGGCTGATTGTCTAAGGGTGGATGTTATGTTGGATGGAATCAAGTATTCTGTCATATGTATATATCGTCTCCACTCTTTCTCCATCGGCACTTTTCTTACTGAATTAAAAGATTTATTAATTAATATAAACGATAAAAACGTAATGATATTGGGTGATCTAAATATTGATATACTTGATGACGCCCTCAGTTATGATTATAAACTTTTAATGGCCTCATTTGGTATGGAATCTTTTATAAATAAGCCAACAAGAATTACGGAAAGGTCACAAACTTGCCTTGATCATATATATGGTAGAAATGATCCTAAATTAAATTGCTCCATAGAAACCCAGTCGTTGAGACTTAATATCACTGACCACAACCTAATTTTTATGGAAATATTTTCCAATAAAGTATCCACAAAAAATAAACCATCTACATTTACTAAAACCGACATTGATACAGTTAAACTTAATGCTCTATTAGAACATGAAAATTGGTTAAATGTTGTTAACGAAACAAATCCCTCTATTGCGTATGATAACTTTATGAATACTCTCACTGTGAATATTGACAAATGTACCACACGTAAAATTATAAAACGTCATGTAACTATGTTAAAACCATGGATGAATCCTTTCCTACTGAACAAAATTATGCATAAAAATAAAATCGCCAAAAAATTAGATCGTAAGCCCAATGACGTTAGGCTTAGAAAATATCATGAAAAATTATCAAAGAACGTTGCCTCTCAAATAACAAACACCAAAGAATCATACTACAACAGTGAATTCAACAAAAGTTCTGGAAATATAAAAGCACAATGGAATACAATAAACAACTTTTTAGGGAACTCGAAAGATAATAATACGATTAAATCCATTGCAACCAGCCCAACTAATAGTAGTAGCGATCCTTTGGTTATAGCTAACACTTTAAATGATTATTTTTTAAATGTTCCTACAGATTCTATAAATAGAGTTACCATAAATGATGAGATAAGCCACCTCGCATATGATGAAACTGCGACAGAAAATTTTGTCTTTTTCGAAATAACAGAAAATGAAATAATATCTATAATCTCCGGTCTAAAAAATAAAAACTCACATGGCATAGATGGTTTAACTAGCTGCCTAATTAAAAAAATTTCAAAATCAATTTCTCGTATTCTCAAATTCTTATTTAACTTGTCACTAAACACCGGTATTTTTCCTGAAAATTTGAAAACCGCGACTGTGCTTCCGCTATTTAAGAAGGGTGATAGAGACTCGCCAACCAATTACAGGCCAATTGCATTACTAAATGTATTTTCCAAAATTTTTGAAAAGGCAGTTAAAACCAGGCTAGTCAATTATTGTGAAAAATATAACTTAGTTGCCCCAAATCAATTTGGTTTTCGAAAGAAGAGGTCAACCGAAGATGCTCTCATAAAATTCTTGAGCAAAGTGTATGAAAGCTTAAACAAAAAAAAGAAAGTTGCAGGTCTATATATTGATATATCCAAAGCTTTTGACACAGTAAATCACACTCTTCTACTAAACAAACTCTGGAATATGGGTATAAGAAGTCTACCCCATTCTTGGTTTAAATCTTACTTATCAAGTCGAACACAATGTGTCAAAGTTGGCGAATCCCACAGTATATTTGGAACTTTGAAAGCGGGAGTTCCTCAGGGCTCAGTCCTGGGTCCTATACTGTTTATTTTATATATAAACTCCATTTTTAAAAGCGGACTCAAAGGATTTATGGTGGCTTTCGCTGACGATATAGGTTTGATTTACGATGCTGATTCAGTTGCTAACAATGAAGCGAACATTCTACATGATCTTGAACTATTGAGTGTGTGGTTCAATATTCACTATATGATATTAAGCACTAAAACTAAAGTAATGCACTTTAACTTAACTATGTCCCCTGTCACACTGCAAAGTTCATACTTATATCATTCATCAAACTGCTCAAATTCTATATGTGGAGTAAATTGTTTCGAAGTTGACGTTGTGGAAGAAATTAAGTATCTCGGTTTGGTTATTGATTCCAGACTAAATTGGAAAAGTCATATAAACAAAATACGAAAAGAACTCCTAATATCATTGCGTAAAATGTATATGTTAAGATCGATTTGTCCAATATCAGTACTGCGTAATATATATTTCGCACTCATTGAATCTAGAATCCAATATGGTATTACCTGTTGGGGTGGTATCTACTATTCCAACCTCGAACCATTAATACTAGTTCAAAAACATATAATTCGTGTCATGCTAAAGAAGAAAAAGATAGAGCATTCATTTCCTCTCTTCAAACAATTATTAATATTACCAGTGAGAAATTTATACGTTTTCAAAGTGTTAAAATTATTTTTTAAAAGGAGTGGAAACCTGTGTGTCCGATCAAACGAAAAATATAATTTTCGTACTAAAGATCGTTGTATTATCCAAAAGTTAAATACTGAACATTTCCGTAAATTTTATCTACACACTGGTCCCACACTATTTAATTGTCTACCGGTTGAACTAAAAAATGCCTCTCCTCTTAACAAATTTCTGAAAGATTTGAAAGCGTGGTTGTTTGAAATAATAGACTGCGAGAAGCTATTCGTTGTTGTGAGATAAAAAAGAATAGAATATAAGTAAAATTAATAAAAATAATAATAATGTTTTCGCCAATTTTATTTTAATTTTCCTGCAATAAGTAACAAGTAAAAAATATACACAAAAAATATTCAACATTTTATACAAATTCACTTGAGAAATAATTAACTTATTAACATAATAATATTTAATATAACGCACCCATTATCTAAATATATTTTCTAAGAATGTATTATATTGTTGCTCCAAAACATTATTTATTTAATCTGGAGTATACTAAAATTGTTTTTTTAGTTTTAGAATTACTAACCATTAACCATGTAGCTTTTTTTTTATACACAGCTAAAACTAAAATAAATGATTTAATAAAAAAAAAAAAAAAAAATAAGAGAAAACGAAACCAATAGTTTGATGGGAAAACAAATTATGCTGACGATCTTTTTTGGCTTGAGACAGTAGAATAGACGATGAGTTAAGATATGGGTAGCGTGTTGAAATAAAGTGGTTTCAAATTAAAATTAATTTAAACTTGATGGTTTTAGAGTTTCAAAGAAAATCCAAGTTAATAAAGAAAGAAAAGAAAAGAAATTTTCTCATCGTCCTAAACTTGTGATTAAATTAAATTACATAAAATAAATTAAAATTGTACTATTGGTGTTTTTGATTTGTTTGATAAATTAAATGTTTTTGGTAAAAATTTACTTAAAGCTGGAAACATTTTATTGGAACTCTAATAAAGAATTAAAGAGGCTGTATAAGACAACAATATTTGCTTACTGATTAGACATCACAGCAGAGTAACAGACTTCCTTTATTGTCCAACCATACTAGGATTGGATTTTGATTATTTTGGAAATATTGACAACAAAAGGATTCTTTACTTTGCCAACAACAACAAGGCTGAATAACGCATGTAGTATGAAGGGTTGACAACAGGTATTACGGTTAAAATTATTAATTGGATGGTTTATGATTTTATGTTTTTTTTTATTTGTCGTTAACTGAAGTCATAAGAAATGAATGGCTTATTTTAATTAAAGAGAAAAGAAAAATTGAGGGTGCAGAAGATCACGATCTGCATTTAGTATTAGATACATATTGCATATATAAGAAAATAAATCTTCAAATATTAAACCGCCCAGTTTTTATATGGAAAAGTAATTTGGTCAGGAATTTTAAACGCTCAAGTTTATTTATGGGCATTGGGTCCCGATAGATGAAAAAAGTCGAAAATCGGTCCGTCAAACCTAGTAACCAATTTGCGCTCGCGCATTTTTCACCAAAAAAGTCATGTTTTTGTGGCGTCAATCTTTGACTCACTGTAAGGCATGAACAAATAGTCCGATTTTTAACCTCTATGCTTAAAAATATTGGAAAAGAAATTATTAAAATAAAAGCAACTAAAATTTTTAAAAAAATGCCATTCAATTCGATGTGCCGCTGATTGCCAAAGGACTCATAGCTCGGTACATAAAGTACGAAATTTCGAATGCTACGGCTTAAACTAAAATATAGCCTCTGTATTAAGTAAAACAAATAGTAGTTTGACGTACGAATTAGGTTTACGTGCATTGACAGAGGAAATAATTGGAAAAGGTGGAGTATTTTGCCTACATGGTCACTATATTTTTTATGGTGGTTGGATTTTTTCAATTTAAACCGACAAAACTCATAAAAAATATTAAATTTTATAAAATTTAGATTCGAAATGAGACGGAGATCGACGCACAAAAATATCACTTTTTAGTGGAAAATGCGCGAGCGCAAATTGGTTACTAGGTTACTAGGTTACCAGCTTTCGACTTTTTTTTATTTATTGGGACCCAAAAAGCATATATAAGCTTGAGTGTTTAAAATCCTAGACAAAAGTGATTTCTGGGCGGTCTAATAGATATATAGATATGCAATAAATAAGATTCGTTAGACTAGTGAGTGTAATGTTATTCTCTTAACTTTTTGTACCGCGTTGCGTGCGGCAAACTAACTCTTGTTTGGAAAACGCATTCGCACTAGTAATACAATCTTCTATTGTATCCTTGGTATCTGAACAATAATTGCATGTGTTTTTTGTATTAAATTGAAGTGGCGACCTAAAGCGTTTCGTTACATCGGTTTACCCCACATTCTAAGATTATATATTCGTAGCTATAATAGTTTCGCTTAAAAAAAAATAAATGAAAAGACATAAATATAAATAAAAATAAATTGATATATAACAAAAACAACAAATCAAATTTATAAACAGAATGCCAAAAGGATTACAAATGTTGAAAAAATTTTTGAAGTTGTTATTGAAAATAAAATGAAATGGACAAACATGTTGCAAAAACTGCAATTAAAAAATTTAGATCTTGAGCCGAATTAAAAAATATTTTTGAAGAAATTCATTTATACGCCCATGTATCCCGTAAACAAATTTGAAAAAATCCATGAAATGTGTATTAATTATGCGTGTTACAAAATTCTCTCCCGTGCCCAAAATTGTGCATAATACAAATTGAAAGTTTTTTACATTTTCTAAAAAGGCTGGTTTCTATTAACTTTTTATTTGAAATATTTATATTCTTAATTTTTTTTGTTGCTTTGTTTTGTAAAGGATTCTTTTTTATAGAGGTAATAAAAATAAACACAAAAAACAAATGGACACTTTGAATAATTAATTTTAGTGATTAATAAAGTTTACTAAATTTTTCGTTTGCCTTGTTTCATATCGGTTTACAGATATTTAAATTTTATTTTTTATAATATTAACAATAATATGCTAAATTAATAATATTTTTTATATGTCAGTCAAATATTTAAATTTTGTGATTTCTGATTTTTTTTTAATTTAAATTGTATCATTAAAAAATTAACGCATCATTTACAAATGCAATCACACACATATATTTTCAATTTGCAACTTTATTTGAAAATTAATTTCAAATACTTCTATTATAAAATCAATCTTCTATCATATCCGGATGTTATTCATTACTATTCAAGTTTTATTTTTATTTAAAAAATAAGTTTTAAATTAATTATCATCATCAGGACTTCTCAACTACTCTATATTAATCAATAACTAATAATTAAATAACATCTTCAAAATGAAAATTATAGCCAATATTCGTTTAAATGTATCGACCAACCTTACCAATAATCATGTGAATTTCTTAATGAAATAACAATTATCCGGATTTCTTTTCCAAACATATATATATACGTGAGTCAGTTTTTATCACTTTATTATCGTACTTAACATATTAATATCATCTCAAATTAAGAAACAGATATCTTTTCTGAAAAATCACATAAATCAGCAACAATTTTATTTCTTATAAATTGTCATTTTTAATTCTTGTTTTGTTTGTTCGACATCTAATTAGCTGTTATTTAGAATCATCATTATATAATTTTATATTTTTTTTTGTCTTTCTTAAGATTATTTTCGGAGATAGGTGATTTGATTATCTCTAAGTTCTTATAAATATATTCGACGTTAAAAAAGAAAACTTTAAAGACAGTCAAAAAAAAACTTGTTAATTTCTTTCTTGTTAGCGATACGCCATATAAAAATAATTACTAAAGAAGCTACCTGTCTTCTATTTTAACATGTTACTTTTTTTTAATTTAATTTTCGTTGGGTTTTTCAGGTTTTTATTTGGGAAAAATTTCATCAAAGTCGGTGTTGAACGTTAATAAAATTTAATTTTTGGTTTTGGAGTGCGGTAAAATCACTATAGTATAACAAATTGGTTTTTGTATATAGTTGCAAGTTTCCTTTTTGATTTTACATTAAAAAAAACTATTTTTCAAAATTCAAAACAAATATATTTTTATTTTATTTTAAATATATATTTTAATCTAACTTCTAAAAAACAATTTTATTTTTCTTTTTTTTTTTTTATTTCTCTTACACGTGTTTCAATCTTTCGATCATCCTCAGAGAGAAAATATTTACAACTCGTAAATTGTTGTAAATATTTTCTCTCTGAGGATGATCGAAAGATTGAAACACGTGTAAGAGAAATAAAAAAAAAAAAAGAAAAATAAAATTGTTTTTTAGAAGTTAGATTAAAATATATATTTAAAATAAAATAAAAATATATTTGTTTTGAATTTTGAAAAATAGTTTTTTTTAATGTAAAATCAAAAAGGAAACTTGCAACTATATACAAAAACCAATTTGTTATTGAACGTTAATGTTTGATATTAATAGTAATTTGAAATTAATGTTTACAGATATTCATAATTTTAAATTTAAGAATGAAAGGTACATCTAACTTATGATCAGAGATATTATACACCTAATTTATTGTGGTCTATTATTTTTTAGAAAAAATGAAATTAATTAACTTTGGTTTATACTTTATTGTATTGACAGACAGTGCGTGTGTGTAATTTTATATAGACGAAAGCAATTTGAATTCAACTTGCGCATCGGTTATATGTAACCATTTCTTGTAAATAACCATTTAAACTCACAACGTATCGTGTCAATAGCCTGTTTAATTTAAACTTATTAAAATATTTCCTTTTATCAGTAGATCTTTCGATAAAGGAATTAAGGACATTACAATTACCAACAAAAGACCACCTCGGCTTTGTTTGGAGACTTTACCCTTTAAACAAAAGATCGACGAAAATATAAAAAAAAAAGTTTACGTAGCTATTTCATTTTTGTCTTTATATAATAAGATTGTTATAAAAAATAAAAATAAGAAAAAATAAAAGCATAAAAGTTAACCTCTTGTGTGGTAGTTTAATTAGTCTTATGTATTTTATGGAAACAAATAACCTAATGAATAGAAAGACGACAATATTAAATCTCACAAACTAATCTTTTAATTTTGTTGTTATTTTAATATATTTTATCCGCGATTTTTCTTTTGATTTTTTATTCGTAAGCTAATGTCTTTCGGAGGATGAGAAGTAGATAAAGGTATGAGAAATTTAAACTTGAGAAACTAATGGTTTGGGACTTTGAGGCAAAACATGGTTAATAGGAAAGCTATTCTATATAATTGAGAAATAAATGCGTCGTTGTTGCTGTGAAATTTTAACTATAGGCAACTTTCTTGAATATTAGTTAAACCGATTTCAAATTACTTTTGATGTTTAATGAATAAAAATTTGCCGTTGATGTTTTAAATCCTTTGTCTTTAATCATCTTTCTTCGCTGAATTATTATCGCAGTCAAAAGTTGTCCTTTTAAAGGATCACCAAACACAATTGATTTTCTCCGAAACCTAATTTTGTCTAAAACGTTTAAAGTCCAAAAAGACATGTTTTTGATAAACCTTCAACCAATCGGTCGCTATGCTAATTATACCGCTGCGACAAATGACTATGCCGAATATTCGAAGTTGCTTGGATCGATAACGCTCCTCTATGGAGCATAAATACCAATAAATTAAGAACAATTGCCCAAAACATACATTTAGCTTTCTCTTAAACCTAAAAGGTATTATGGAAAAATTATTTGTTTACTCCAGAGTTCATTCATGAACAATTTTCCTTTTTGTAAGTTAAAAAAAATCTCAATAACCTCGTTCTTGCAAATATTTAAAAAGAAATTATTTAACGATCTCCTCCTTCTAGCCGAGATCAACCCTAATGATTATCTGATCAACTAGTTGTCTTAATGTTTTCTTATTATTTTCTTTCAATATGCTTATGTTTTTGTCTCTCTGTTTATTATTCTTAACAGAAAAATTATCAATTTTAATTCAAAACTTAAGACTAAAAGTAAAGTTTAAAACAAAAATAAAGAAAATAAAGAAAACAACGTGTGTGGTCGTTATCTACGTATTTGTTGGATTGTCGTTTTTTATATTATTATTTCCAAAAGACTTACAGGAATATTAACTAAAAAAAAGACAAAAAGTTGCTTTATAAAAACATGCTTTGGTACGTACTTGTGCTTGCCGAGGTTCCAATCTAATTTCTGTAGGAAGAATATAATACTGTGTTTGAAAATTTTTAGATACTTTAAAAAATCAAAAATTTGAAATAAAGGTAATTAGCATTTGTTACATATGGTACACTTATGGTATAAAAATAATAGTCCAGTTTTCAAAACTCATTTGGGCTTAAACAAGACATGTTTAATTTTTAATTGTCGTAATTGAATCTGATGCTTCTTTGTAAATCAAAAGTTTCTAAAGGCTTACCAGAAACAGTCTCTTGATTGTTCTCTTGAGAAATTGTCTCTTGAAACAGCCAAAAACAGTCTCAACAATAAAAAACAAACATAACTTGACATAATTTAAAAGAAAACAAAAGAGCTACTAATGGAAGCATATGTAAAACGTTGAACGTAGAAAGAACAAACCACCATCGTTTGATGACCATATCCTATGCAGCATCTGCTACATAATAATACTGTAATAATTGAATTTTGCTTTAGTTACTAGATAACTGATGTAAATTTGTGTTTTGTGAACGTTCTTGACACCTATCAAAGGGGTCCAGTTTTACATTTTTGCTCGTAAGGCGTATAGTAAGCTGAGTTTAAGTATATTTTTAGTCTTAGAGTATACATAAATATAGAGAGAACATAACTTTAAAAATTGTATGAAGAACCTAACAAATGATTATCACTGATACTTCATATTTAATTTCACTTTTCGCCATTTTCATTTGTTTTTTACAACTATAAGCTTTTTTATTAAATTATAAATTAAAAACAATTAAAAAATTTAAAATGAAAAAAAAGTTAATTGTTTCTTGATAGTTGTGCTAACTTTTATAAAATTAATGAAAATAATTACGAGATTAATTTAAATTGACACGAACAATATTTAAGTTATGTAAATATTTTCAAATTATATTATGGAAACTTGTTGTCACACATTTTTTCATTATGGATAAATTTATTTTCCATTGATAAAATATCAAAAATTATATATTTGGCTATAATCTAAGCCAAAACGTCATTTTTTTTCATTTCTTTTTATATAGTCGCAGGGAGGGAGAAACTATTTTTTTTGTGGTAGGGTTTTTTCTTATACATTTAAAAAAGAACTTGCAATAATTGCATAATTTTGAATCAAATGAAAAATTTACGCATGTCTATGGGACGACATAACTGTTTCTCTCTGAGACAGAGAAAGGAAAACAAAGAAACAAAAAAAATGATTTTTTGATCACCACAACATTAGTTGTGGTGATCGAAAAAAAAAATATGTATTTAGTTCCTGGAAACATTTTAACGAGTGCTATTTTACTTTAACACTCTTAGTTCAATACGAACATATTTTAACTATCCCAGTAAAGTCAATGTAAAATAGTCTAACATCAAAAATGAAACTAAATATATGCTAAACATAATTTGTTGCGTTTCCACAATTAAATCTGGAAAGAAGTGCGAATTTACGCAATAATTTCAATAACTGAAATTTTCAATTACAATTGCGTCTATAGTACTCGTTATAATTCTAAATTCTATTGTTACATTAATTTACGTTAAATAATTAAGATTTTAACTCATGGTTTTGTATAAGTATCGTCACCAACAGTGCTTTTGGTTCATGTTCATTTTTTTTTGTATCACAGCTAAGAGTTCGAAATGAAATATTTGGCTACCAAATTGAAATAGACTATTAGCGTAACCCAGGGTGCAGCGTGAGGAGCTTGTCTATTAACACACTTTGGCTGAGTACGGCGCACCAGTCTGGTTGAATAGCACACATTCTAAAAAAAGTTGACTGCCAGCTGCATGCCACGATGCGTACATGCGTTCATGCGTGAACATAAAAAGGTAACCAACAACACCACGTTATCCTTGAACGAGTATTACGGTAACCAGACTAGTTGTCGATTGAAGTCAAGAAAGCCTCCACATGAAACAGCCAGCAACCTGCTGGCAACTAATTTTAATATATTGGATAGCTGGGACACCTCCTGGCATCATTACAACACACCTGGCCTTTCTCTTACTAACCCGACTTCTACCCAACCTGGTTTCGATTTGCCACGTCATACCTGGACTACACTAAACCGAATAAGAACGAATCATGGACGTTGTGCTGATTCTTTCTACAAGTGGGGAATTTCCCCTCAAGTGGGGAGTCCCCTCAATGTGACTGCGGCGCTCCACAACAAACCATAAAACACATTGCAACTGTGTGTCCAATTCAACGATATACTAGCGACATCTCAGACATCCATTTGGCAATTCCCGCTGTAGTAGCACGGATAGACTCAGTCGATGTAAACATCTAATGTTCAAATGTACTGCCCAATGCTCAAATATTTTACTTTTTACTTTTTAACTAAAAGACGCGCAATCAAATTGATTGTAAGCTCATTTAATGTGTATTCATGTTTTGTTTTAGGTATATTTCATAGAAAAATCTACCTAGTTTAAGTTTTATTTTTATTTTTTTAATGCGTCATAAAATCATACGCTAAATAAATAAAACCAACAGTGCTCAGATGATATCAGATGCATTTTGTGCCAATTATACTCTATATACTCTATTCTCCTCTTTTACTCGTTAGTTGATTATTGGTCATCGTGACAAAATACAGCGAAAGTTATTTGTCCGAACTGCATTTAAATTAAACGTTTTACCGAAATCATAAGTTTGATTTGGTTTTAATTCGCAAAGGATTTAAAAAACGTTCGCAAAGGATTTAAA
The DNA here is from genome assembly GCA_963693315.1 of Diogma glabrata. Classification (NCBI taxonomy): domain Eukaryota; kingdom Metazoa; phylum Arthropoda; class Insecta; order Diptera; family Cylindrotomidae; genus Diogma; species Diogma glabrata. The sequence continues at coordinate 327,301,809 of OY856186.1, read as the reverse complement.
AATCAATACCATAGAATGCGTATATCTTACTTAAAATTTTGTTATTTGCTATATATTATGTTTGTCGGTATTGTTTGGATAAAAGCTTTATCACGAAATTGTAGTAGATTTGAAATAGCTACATATCTCTCTTACTAAATTTACACTGTGCATCTTAGTTTTGTTGAAGATTGTCAAAATAAATATGTGACTTAATTATTTTCATAAAATAAAAAAATATTTAAATGGCTTATGTATTTTTGAAGTTTTGATATCTGCAATAGTCATTTTAAAATTAATTTTTTAAATATGAATTAAAGAATATAACAAAAGACTCTTACGTAGTATATTTTCGTTTACCTCTATACAGATTTTTTGAAAGTGAATATTTTGTTTGTGTTTGAAATTTTGAAACAATTGCCGATCCGTTATTTTTGTTCTCTTATATATCGGCTTGATCACATGCAACTTCATCAAATGCTGGTTAATTCAATCACATTCAACTTATTAACTATGATTAATTTATCAATTAATAAGTCAATAATTTATATTTTAACCTTTATTATTTTATGGATCAGCAATGAACCACCAACTTTGGCTCTTTAATTTTATTTTTATCTATGTTGTTACGGACTTGTCTTGCGTAAACGATCATTCTGAAAAACTAAATAAGCAAAATTTTTCTTATTGTTGTGTGGAGGGTTAAGTTAAACCTTTTGATCGCTGTAATTTTAGATAGTCAATGTCTTGTAATATATATTTGTATTCTGTGTATTAAATGCTCGTTTCCAGAATTTTCCAGAATTTTTCTTAACGATAATAACGATAACGAATAAATTGAGCCTCGATGCTCAAGTTACTAATCCGCGATTCTAAAGAGTGTCGTATGTGATCCAACCAAATGGGTTCATCAACGTGTAATATATATAACATAATTTACATACACTACTTATGTTACTCTACTTAATTTATCTAAATAAATCAGTAACCTGAGTAAGAACTCATATTATGAAATCAAACAAATAAGTGGAACAAAAAAGTATATTCAACTTTGATCATATTTCAATCATTCCCATAACAAAATTACAAATTATGGAATACATATTGAGACGCGGCACAAAAATCAATTTAAAAACAATTTAAATACTACCCAAACGGTAAGCAACAACAGCGAACAGAATGTCTCACCCATGCAAACCCTCTTAAATTTCCCGAAAAGCAACAGAACGAAACAAAAATTAAACTAAAAGTGACAGCCCTATTTTTTTTTTTTTCAAAAAAAAAAAATGTGATAATAGAAATAATTTTTATCATAAAAATCATTCTGGTTTTGGTTTTCAAAAAGATCACGTTTTGAAAAAGCTAAATAGATAAACTTAACTTGCAATTAACGTTGAAATTAAATAGTTCTTATTTCTGAATATAAATTTTGTTAAATACTACAGTCAATATGAAATGTTGATGGAAATGGCAAGATAATTTTTTGAATAGTTTAAACAAGTAAACAAGGTGTTTCAATTTCTATTTTTACTGTGTTATAAGAAATACTAATTCATTATTGTTATGAATAAAAAGAAAATGATCAAAAAAACAAAGTTTAATTAACCTACAAAAAGTTGTGTGGTCGTACTCGAAGATCTTTCTTTTATTATAAAATTGACACACATAATTTGAAATTGTCATTGGCTAAAATATTGAACAGTGCATATATTACGTGCCCTCATGTGAATTTTACGGGTGAAAAAATAGGAAAACAAAATTATCAATTATAAAAGTCAACCACAAAAAGAAACAAAGAAACAAATCGTATGAACTCCAGGATGTTAAAAAATATTAATCGGGGTGAATTAATGATCAAACTCAAAGAAATTCTACCGAATCTGTATTTTTGGGAATTGAAGTGTCACGTCACAATTATATAGAAAACCATGCACAATCGGACAACAAATTGTATTTTTTTTGTTTTGGAAAAACTATACTGGAAGTGAATGGACAAACAAATCGTTTCTTAGATAGGAAATTTCCCAAGACTGGGTTCGTCGTTGGGGACTAAGTCGCTATCCCGTGTTCAATATATTTTTTTTTGTTTTTGTGTGTAAAAAGTTAAATATTAATAAAATGAAATTTTAATAAATTTATAAAATAAAAATTAAATTTTATTAAAGGAATTAAAATAAATGTATTGGTTCTTGAGAAATTGACTGTAATTTTAATTTATTTTATTTTGAGATCACTATTAAAACATATCTTTTTGTATTTTATTTTATTTTATATTTAGTTTAATTCATACAACACAAATAAATTTTTACACTTATCCTAGACAAAATTCTGGAATATACTACTACGTATTATATATTTTTTTTCTTTTTATTTAATTTTAGTTTTTGTAGTTATTTAGGGTGACCTGATTAACATTAACTAACTGAATTTAGCACAAAACTTTTAGTACTGAACATACCGGCCACCTTGAAATGTATAAATTTCAAAACAAATTAGATACGACAAAACTAGTTTATTATTATAATTATTCTAAAGAATCAAAATTTTTTATTGCTTATTCTATACAATAAAACTTCAATTCAGTTATTATTTTAATGAATTTAAATATCTAAGAAAATTGATAGAAAACAAATCAATTATACTAATATAGTTTAAAAAAGTAGACACAATAATTTTATATTACAATAAAGAACATAGTGAATTCAAATCTCAATCGTCTGCAATGAATGATTGTTCAATAGGCAGTACGCAAATTTTTACAATAGCTCTTCTAAATATTCCATATTGAGTTTTGACGGTTACAACTCTAACTAGTTTGTCAGCCCCCGGATGTGTTTCACATATACGTCCCATGACCCACTTCATAGGAGGAACATTATCCTCCTTCAACAAAACTAGAATTCCGGGTTTGACGTTCGATTTAACATTGACCCATTTTTGTCTTTGTTGTAACTCGGATAAATATTCATCGGACCCTCGTTGCCAGAATTGCTGCAGAATATGTTGTAGTCTTTGGTATCTTGATAGACGATTAAAATCAAGATGAAGTAATGATGGTTCCGGAACGGAATTGATAGGACATCCTATCAAAAAATGGCCAGGAGTAAGTGCTGAGTAATCTGAAGGATCACTTGACAAGGGCGTTAATGGTCTTGAGTTTAGACAACATTCAATTTGAACCACTAACGTTGTCAATTCTTCAGTCGTACAAATATAATTACCGAGGCAACGTTTAAGGTGATATTTTGTGCTTTTTACAGCGGCCTCCCACAAGCCACCGAAGTGTGGGGACCGTGGTGGTATTGTTCTCCAATTGATTCCTTCTTCAGTATAGAATTTAAAAACTTCTACTCTGTGAAGTTCTGAATTAAAAAGCTGTTGAAGTTCACGCAATTCTCCCTTTGCACCTAAAAAATTTGTTGCGTTATCAGTACATACACTAGAACATCGACCTCGACGTGAAATGAATCGCCTAAACGCAGCAATAAAGGCATTTGTTGAGAGATCATGAACTACTTCCAAATGGGTTGCTTTCGTTGAAAAGCATATAAATAATGCAATGTATACCTTAGAAATAATTTTCGATCTAATTTTATAATTTACTTGGAAGGGTCCACAGTAATCTATGCCGATATGTTGGAAAGCTCGAAAAGATTGTACCCTTTCGACGGGTAATTGACCCATTTGCTGATCAATTGATGGAGGTTTTGCTTTAAAACATATTATGCATTCACGCACGGTTTTTCTACATATACTACGACCACCAATAATCCAAAACTTTTGTCTAATAAAACTTAACAGAGCTTGAGGTCCTGCATGTAAATTTCGATAATGTTCGTTCCTTACCAAAAGTTGTGTAAAATAATGTGTTGATGGTAAAAGCATTTGATGAATTTGTCCATAGGAAAGAGCGGAATTTTGCAACCGGCCACCAACTCGTAAGATACCAGAAGAATCGAGAAACGGATTAAGATTTTTTATGAAACTGTTAGCCGATATGCAATCACCTTTTTTTAAAAGTTTTATTTCAGCTGCAAACGAGTTTATTTGAAGAAATTTAACAATGCCTTTAAGAGCTAAATCCATTTCTTCGACTGATATTCCTCCGGTGCTACGATCTTCTCTGGATAGTTTAGTGTTTCGAGAAAAACGAAGACAAAGTGCTGATATTCGTAGAAGTTTATTATAATTTGAGTACAATAAAATAAGGTCGTTGATCAGTGGTTCGTTAACTTCTAGTAAGACATTTGATTTAGATAATTCGGGATCATCATAATTAATATTTGCATTTTGATAAAGCGGCCATGTTTCTTGTGGCTCGGATAAAAAACATGGACCGTTCCACCACAATTCGTTAGTTGGCAATGTGGATGGCATCAAACCCCTGGAAACTATGTCTGCAGGATTCAATTTTGTGGGAACATATTTCCACATAGAAATATCCGTGAGATCTTGAATATGTGACACGCGGTGTGCAACAAAAGTTGCAAACTTTGATGGTTGAGATTTAATTCGACAAAGTGTTACTTCAGAATCAGACCATAAAGTCACGTTATTAAATGGAACTTCCAGAGACTCTATAACTTTAGTATATAATTGCGCTAAAAGTAATGAGGCACACAGTTCAAGTCGTGGTATCGTTTGCTTCTTTAATGGGGCTACTTTTGATTTTGCACATAGCAATTGGCAATTGATAATACCACTTTTATCAACCGTACGAATATAAACGCAACATCCATATCCACTTTCGGAAGCGTCTCCAAATCCATGGAGCTCAACTGATAATGGATTCTCAAACGGATTTACACACCTTGGTACTTTGACGCAATTTAATGCTTTTAATTCGGATAAGAAAGTGAACCATTCGACATGAAGAGGCTCAGTTAATGGGTCATCCCATTTGATTTCAGGAAATGACCATAATTTTTGCATAAAAAGTTTTGCAGTGAACACGACAGGTGCGCATAATCCTAGAGGATCGAACAATTGGGCTATCTGGGACAGCACAGAACGTTTTGTGAAGACTAAGGTAGAAAAATCTAATTTACTTAACCAAATTTGAATTGAATCTGTGTTGGAATCCCAAATAACTCCTAACGTAGACACAACATTGATATTAGAACTTTCGTTATTTGGAATTACGTCCTTGTTGTTTGACATCCATTTTCTCAGCTCGAAGCCACCTTTTGCTAGCAAAGATGTTAAATTTTGCTTTATTTGAATTGCATCTTCAAGGTTATTTGCCCCAGTTAAACAGTCGTCAACATAAAAATGTTTTAATAAAATTTGAGATTCACGAGGAAAATGTTTACATTCATCCAAAGCCAATTGTTTTAATGTTCTGATCGCCAAGAAGGGAGCGCTTGCGGTCCCATAAGTCACGGTGTTCAATTGGTAAATTTGAATTGGAACGTCTGCAGAATTTCGCCATAAAACTTGTTGTAATGATCTGTCAGTTTGATGAACCAGAACTTGACGATACATCTTTGTTATATCAGCGGTTAACGCTATTATAAATTTTCGAAATCGAATTAAAATATCGAAAAGATCTGGTTGGATCGTAGGTCCTACTAACGTACAATCGTTGAGGGAGATGCCAGTTGATGTCTTAGATGACGCATTAAAAACTACCCTTAGCTTTGTGGTAGTGCTATTTTCTTTATAAACGCCGTGATGTGGTATGAAATATGAATAATTTGAAGTATTTTGGCTAGGATCAACGAGCTCCATATGATTAAGAGAAATGTACTCATTCATAAAATCTTTATAAAGTTTATTCAGATCAGGGTCACAAGCTAGTTTTTTTTCTAAATGGAGAAATTGTTTCAAAGAATTATTTTATGTGATCACTTTTACACTGTTAAATAATCTTAGGCGTTTTTTTTTTGTAGTAGTAAAATATTCCAACCTTAATATATTGAAGATGATACAGTGTGGAACAATCCAATTTCCAGATTAACAATAGCGATGGAAAAGAAAGTGCATAAAATATACTTTCACAAATTTTCACAATTGTTGATAAAAAGTGATGAATAATTTGTACTTATACAACACACAATTATGAATGAAATTGATCGACATCAATACTTTTGTTGATAAAGCTGGATAATAAATTTTTCAGTGTTTGTAAAAGAAAAAACAAGATGATTGGCGTCATCCGTCTCGATTGGACCAAATGTTTCTTTTGAAATGGACTGTAATTTTAATTTATTTTATTTTGAGATCACTATTAAAACATATCTTTTTGTATTTTATTTTATTTTATATTTAGTTTAATTCATACAACACAAATAAATTTTTACACTTATCCTAGACAAAATTCTGGAATATACTACTACGTATTATATATTTTTTTTCTTTTTATTTAATTTTAGTTTTTGTAGTTATTTAGGGTGACCTGATTAACATTAACTAACTGAATTTAGCACAAAACTTTTAGTACTGAACATGTATTTATGCAAACTAAGGCAAATACATTTCCCGTAAAACAATTTTGAAACATCTGTGTGCAATGTACATTGATTGTACATGTTACAAAATCGCCGTGCAAAATTTTGCATAATACATATCATGCACATGATGTGCACCATACCGTGCACATGTCGTAAAATGCCTTAGCACATATGTGCACAAAAACGTTAGCCGCATGTTTCACGAATAATAAAAAACGAAGCGAAACGACATTGATAAGAATAATAAACAAAAAATAAAAAAAATGGTGAGTGAAAAAGTAATTTATCATTTTCTACAATAACTGGTTCAATTCAACTTTTCATGACATAATATGATTTTTGTAATGATAAATTGATGAATTTTATTTTATTTCCATCTAAAATTATGTGCGAAAGAAATTTGTTTAATAAAAACTTTTAAAAAAACAAACGGGCACTTTGAATATTAATTATAGTGATTCAAAAAAATTATTATATTTATCTAATATATTTTGATTCACATTTTTCATGTCGGTTAAGTAATATTTGAATTAATTTTTTATAATACATATTAAGAAAATTGTGGAAAATTAATATTATTTTTATATGCAAGCCAAATATTTAAATTTTTTGATTTTTGTTTAGACTCAGAATGTTTGTCGGGTTTATTTATATAAAAAGGTCAATTAGCCTGTAATGGATCGATTGTTTATTGGACAATCGATCAAATTATTAAAATAATTTTGGAGGGGAGTAAATTAGAAAATAATTGAAGAAACGATGTGTAACTAGTAATGTAAATACTGTGAAATATGATTAAATCAAGTATTAGCCTTTAATGTTAACAGTTTGTTTTAAACTCTAACTGAAAAGAAGTCTGTCCGATAGGCCATTGTCCAAGGGTTGGGATTTTCAGCAGCGAAGACTTCCTTCTATCGTAACAATATATTAAAGTGTTAAGACATCCAACAGAGTCAACGGAATCATCTGAACGATTACAGTTATATTACCAGGCACACTATAAACCGCTTAGGACATCGTTACTAACACTTTGAAAGGACAAGCTTAAGAAAGCGCCAGTTTTGCAACTGCCTTCGTGGTCGTTTCCTTACTTCAAATCAAAATTTTTCCTGCATATTCGGACAACTGCACGGCGTTTCTGACAGAAAACGATTTTGAACAACACATAATGTAAATAAACACTTATCTCAATACCTTGAATGCAGTGTTCAAAAGCAAAACATCAGAACTCTCTACTAGTAACTCCCTTTGCACATTTTGAGAAACACTTCTCGATTCACAACATGTTCATTCTTATGCTCAAACATCCGAAACTGTTGAGTAGCATTTGACGCTTGAAACAGCAAATGACAAATGAACACAAAATTAGAAAACAGTAACAATGCGCTAAAAACATTAGCTGGAATTGCATAAGGTAAACGCTAAATTACAATTACCACTACCTACAAAGCAATTGGAAAACGCATTATTCACTAAGCAGCACCTACAAAATGTGCAAACAACAACTCAATGTAATACCGATCACCATACTGCAAGGTGTTGAAGATAAACTGACGAACTACGCACTAAATCTAGTTCTGAATGGAAATTCTGGCTTTTGTTTTGAATTTATGTACATTAAATTGGCTGAGAATTTCCAATTCACTAAACTGGAATTTACATAAATGATTTAGAATTTATTAAAGATTTTTGTGAACATTCGAAAGTATATTTTGATTTTTCTTAGAGAAAAACTGAATTTCTCTTATACATATTTCGGTTGGGATTCGAACCTATCAGTGCCGTGATTCGAATTTTTTGGCAGACACGCTATCCACTACAACACCGGGGTGATGATATTTCAAAGTTGAAATTTCATCATTATGTTTATCTACTTATGCTTATAGGAGTTTTTGTTGTTATTCAATTATATATTCTAGTGTATTTCTTATTCTGAATTTTACTATACGAACACAAACAAGAAAATATGTGCTAAACAGGAAAATATGTGTTCAGTTCATAGTGTAAAATTTAGGTTTAAATTAAGACAACGGAAATTTCTAAATTTAAATAGGGAAAATAGTAATAAAATTTCAACTTCAAAATATCTTCGCCTCGGTGGCATACTGGATAGCGTGTCTGGCAAAATATTCGAATCATGACGCCGATGAAGAAAAGGTTCGAATTCCAACCGAAACACGTATAAAAGAAATAAAGTTTTTCTGTGAGCAAAATATACTTTCGAATTGTAAAATTCAAAAATATTTGCTTAATTATTTGAGTTTGATTGCTCACAAAAAGCCCTAAAATGTTCAATATCTATCTAAATTCAATTTTAGTAAATTAAAAATTCTAAAGGGAAATTCTCCTCCAGTCGCTGCCAAAGAAAATCAACCACCATGCGATTCGCAATTGGTCTTGGACAAGAATCGACGTTGAAAGTAATACAAAATATTCCGTATGTCACAGCATACCACATAATGTAAACCACCTATTTATATATCCTGAGAACGTGACGGAACAACCGACGAGAGGCCGGTCCCTACAGCTCTAAATACGAATTCGGACAAATAGCTCTTTACCTGACGCTACAACAACAATGACATATCCATTTGAAATAATTTAACTTCATATGCTCATACCTAATTATGTTTTAAACATTCAATTATTTGAATATCATACACTGTATATTTTTATGAGCTAAATTTTGTCCCAACTCCTACAATATATGTGTAGACACATTAGACATTAACAGGACAATGTCAAATTCGTAATTCTTCCATTATTGTATATTGTATTCAATTATGGTCATGTTAATCTTTAAAAAAATTTAAAATATTTTCGACTCGCCTTGCAATATATCCATACTCAAACATAAGTCTTTTTTCGCATCTTATACAATTTAATCGTTCGACAAACATACCCTGACCATTACGGTAATAATTTCTTGCATAAAGTTAAATTTATTTTCCAAGTTACATACGACAATATTAAAATAAAACGATTGTTAAGTGTTCGCGCTTCTGTTAAATAAATTTTAATATTTTAAATTAAATATATATTAAATTTCATGCATGTTAAAATTTTATATCATATAAAAAACTATATAAATAAGCAAAAATAAAACTACATAAGTAATCCATATTCATAATAATAGTAATCTAAAATAGATTTTTAAAAGAAGTTAATATTATTACGAAAATACACGATACGATAAGTCTTTGGAAAAGGAAAACTAGAATAAGATGACCAATAAGACAAGAAATTAAACTATAAGAATAAAAAAAGGTTGTTGATTGTATTACAATGAAATGGCGTGCGAATTATTTTTATAACGTTCCTCATTTATTGTGTGATAAAATTCGACCTTGTTGTCACATGTTGTCCATTATTTTGGACGTGACTGGAATATTTTTTTGATGTATATTTGCTTTTTCTTTGGGATGAGAAATGGTATTTTGATGTGTTCTTTGGATTTTTTGCTTTATTTCTGATTCGATGATGTATATAATATTGGCGCCAGAAAAAACAAATATTTTTTTTTGTAATTTACATTTATTTGAGTTTCGTTTTATAAAGTTTTTGATTTAATTAATTGACGCTTAACTATGCTTGGTACTGTTAAGCTGTAAGAGCGGTAAGAGATGACAACTCAATTTCAAAATTTGTTGTTTTAACTAAATTTAATTTTACGTAAAACGTTTCTAAGACTAACATATAATCAGAAAATTAATAGTTAGTTTTAAAAAATATATTTAATCAACGATGCCACTTTTAATCGGAAGATAAACACAAAAAAAATTACAAAAGGAATTAATTTTTTTTATCATCAGTATATAGACGATCAGTAATAATGATGAAAAGTTTCACAGCATCGTAAATAAATTAAAATTTAAAATAATGTTTTCGTTTTTTATTTATTTTTTTAGTATATTTTAAACAAAAAGAAATATAAAATTTATACCATAGTCAATTAAATTAGTGCTTTTTAAATTTATCGATTCATTAATAACAAATAATGTCCAAATTTTATCTTTTCCATCTTTTTCAATTTTATTATTTCTTTTCTTTATCTTAACTTAATATAAATAAAATAAAGAGAAAAAAATCGTTTCTTAAATAATTTATTTTTCATTAGATAAAAAAATCGTCCTTATAATAAATAAATTTTTACAGAATTCGGATATTCTTACTTCATTTTTTTTTGTGTTGATTTCGCATATAAGTTTATAAAATTAAAAAACAAAACAAGTATATTCTTTTGTTATTTTTATAAATTTCTTAAGAAAAATGTAAAAATATAATAGCCATCGGAAAATATTTGAAATGGACATAAAAAATGAGCACCTTGTTGGTTATAATAAAGGTTGCCACAAATAGTGTTGATTTGCTAGCAAAATCTGACATGAACGAAACGCTAAAACCATACGCTACAAAAACAACAATAATATTCAGTAGAGGATATTAAGTAATATTCAGGTTAAACCTTAAAAAAATTGTGCACTATTCAAATCCGGCTAGTGGTTACGACTTACGATGCTAAAGCATTAAAATTCGAATAAATTAGAGTGTTATAACGGTCGCTTGGATGAAATTATTTTAATAAAATTTATAAACATTGAATATTTAATCATGTTTCTATCTTTTTTGAAAAAGCAAGACATCTGGAATAAGAAGCTCTTGATTTATCTGTAATAACCGATATGAGCTATAACGTAACTTAGCGACACTCTCACGGTCGTATTTTTAACCTACACAAAAAATATTACCCAATAAAATATATCTAAAAATATGTGGTCAAGTTATAGTTTAGAATTAATTTGTGAATGGGGCAAATTTAATATGTGGTTAACAGGCTATAGCCTTAAAAATTGAATAAATTAGTGCTATATATAACGACCGTTTTGATAAAAATATTTAATAAAATTAAATAAATATATAGAATATTTGAACATATTTCTATCAAAGTTTAAGACATCTGGAATTAAAGACATTTCCTATAAAAACCTCTTGCCCAATCTGCTCCAACACAAAACCACCCAAAATTTGCATCTTTAAATATGTTATTATGTAATAACTGAACTAAAGATGAACAAAGCCGAAAAGATGAAATTTTATCATTATTGAGTTTCAAAATAACATCGCTTCGGTGGAGTAGTGGATAGCGTGTCTTCCATAACAGTATTCGAATCACGGTACTGACAGGGAACGTTCAAATTCAGTTCGAAACACGGAGTAGAAAAATGAAGTTTTTCTCTGAGAAAAATACATAATATTCTTTAAAATTGAAAACTCAAAATGATTTCCTTAGTTACTAAAAAATTAATTGCTGACTTAAATACTTAATAATTCAAAATATGAATATATATATATATATATATATATATATATATATATATATATATATATATATATATATATATATATATATATATATATATATATATATATATATATATATATATATATATATATATATATATATATATATATATATATATATATATATATATATATATATATATATATATATATATATATATATATATATATATATATATATATATATATATATATATATATATATATATATATATATATATATATATATATATTCAAAACTATATATATTCACAGCCTGAAATGATTAAAAAAATGTCGGTATTACTCCAGGAATAGGACGACCGCGAGTTAGGACGTAATGAACGATCTTAAAAAAAATCGGATTCCAAGGTAATTATGTCGCTGTTGCGAGTGACTGTGGTGAATATTCGAAGTTGATTAGCTTAGCAACGCTCCTAGATGGAGCATAAACGCCACAAAAAAAAATGTTCCAAATTCAAGTCTCACTGAACTAAATAATTCTAAACCGTTTAATGTACATGGGCTATTATTTTGAAAACGTACATTTTTTTGTTGATTTTTAAATTTTTGATTTTTAAAAAATCTGAAATTTTGATATATTGTTGGCATTGACAAAAGGAAAAAAGTTATTTCTGCTTTTATTTTTTGTGTACTCTGAATCGGAGTTATGCGCGGTTGAATTTTGAGGCTTTTTCACGTAGTTTTTGGTAATGGTGGCAATGTTTTGTGAATAGGTGCCACAAATTTCATCCGACTTACGTATATTTTTGCAAGTAAAAAGGAAAATAATTGAATAATTGAACTAAGTAAGTTTAAAATTAATAACTTTTCTCTTTTCCGCTAGGCGGCGCGTAAAACCTTGGTTTACTTCAAAGCTCATATCTCAAAAAGTAGGCTTTTTTTTTTGTTTTTCACAAATTTTAAAGTAAACATATGCAGCTATGAAATTGAGAAATAAAAAGTCAGCAATTCAATATGGATTTTTTCTTACTATTTTTTAAAGTTTGGTATATGAAAAATTCACATTATATTAAGTTAATAATCCTGTACTAAATGTGGATCTAATAAATTAAACATTTCATATTTTAACACCTGCAATAAATTTGAACCATTTTCTGTGCGGTTAAATGGTTAAAAATTTATTAAAAATTAATGTAAGTTAAGTGGTAAAATAAAGGAATTTAAATTATTAAAAGGGTGTGTAAAATGTTTATTCATTTTAAAAAATGTCTATTCAGCCCCTTTTTACTAATTGAAATCTCATTAGAGGCTCATAATTTTAACATTTAAAATTTCTAATGACGCCCACAAACGGTTTTTGACCAAATTATACTTGCATCCAATCAAAATATATTAAATTTTACCTGATTCTACCTATGTCAAAACTATTTCAAGGGTATATATATATTGATTGGATTGCCTTATAATCAATTATATTCCAAAATATTTAGAAGACATAACGTTTAGAAAAGATAATAATAAAACTCCTTTCAAATTGTGCTGTAACTTGTACGGTCTTAAAAATCATCAGCAGACACCAAAAAATGTGAAACTGGTCACACCAGCTGTTATTCAAAAAGCTGCGACCCTAAATTTTACTTTGCGTGATGACCAGTTTATATGTGAAACATGTCGCACTTATATCTATAAAAATAAGGTAAATTTAATTATTTTATTAAAATGAATAAAAATTCTTATGCAACTAATATTTTCTATACAGCAGCTTTCATGTTCGGAAACCATCGATAGTGAAAGTATTTCTATAAATCAGGATGTTGAAAATGTTCCAACGAACGAAAATATTCAAATACCTCCAGCATCTTTAGATCCATCACCAGTTTCGGTTGATACTATATCTCCACCAGTTCCTGAACTACTTAATGACATTTTAGAAGATATTAACAATGTTCTTGGAAGGTTAGCCGAATCTCCTATCAAACAAAATCATATTACAACAGGAAGTTATAAAAAAATTGCAAGTGTCACATCGGCAATAAGTCAAAGAATATTTCAAGTAGATTCAGTTAAAGTGTAATCACCAAACGAGGAATGTGAATATACATCATGGCTTATGAACCTTAAAAAAGAGTTTAAAGATGCCAGCTGTAAATCAAAACAAGTGTTTTTGTTGACAACTCTACCACGTAAATTTTGGTCAAATCAACGTATCCAGGATGAATTTAATGCATCAAGACGACTAGTAGAATTCGCCATGGATCTGTTGGAAACAGTAGGTCCTTACAGTTGGCCTCAAAGCAAACAAGTGCACAGTTTGTCACAAAATATAGTAAAACAAATTCAAACATACTTCTTATCAGAGGAAATTAGTAGAACAATGCCTGGCCTTAAAGATGTTGTTACTATTACAGAAGGATCGACAAAAATTAAGAAATCAAAGCGGTTGGTGTTATGGCCCCTAACCGACATCTACGAAATGTTCTTGGAAGAAAACAAAGAACTCAAGGATTCCACTGTTTTTTACCGGATAACACTACACCCGATAAAATAATTGCCAAATTGTTTTCTTTTTCTGATGATCATAAATATTTCAATTTAAAGGCAAAAAAAAATATATAAATTAATTTTTTAATGTATTTATTTATAATATTGATTAAATTATAATGTTTATAGGAAAAATATTTTTTTAATGATTTTTTCTAATGTTAGTGTTGGTGATGTTGAAATTATAACAAAATCTTCGATCATTGGGATCTCCAATTCTTATTCTGAATAAAAACCTGTTTCTCAATCAGAAATACACAAAAAATGGTTCAAATTTATTGCAGGTGTTAAAATATGAAATGTTTAATTTATTAGATCCACATTTAGTACAGGATTATTAACTTAATAAAAAAACACATGTGAATTTTTCATATACCAAACTTTAAAAAATAGTAAGAAAAAATCCATATTGAATTGCTGACTTTTTATTTCTCAATTTCATAGCTGCATATGTTTACTTTAAAATTTGTGAAAAACAAAAAAAAAAGCCTACTTTTTGAGATATGAGCTTTGAAGTAAACCATGGTTTTACGCGCCGCCTAGCGGAAAAGAGAAAAGTTATTAATTTTAAACTTACTTATTTCAATTATTCAATTATTTTCCTTTTTACTTGCAAAAATATACGTAAGTCGGATGAAATTTGTGGCACCTATTCACAAAACATTGCCACCATTACCAAAAACTACGTGAAAAAGCCTCAAAATTCAACCGCGCATAACTCCGATTCAGAGTACACAAAAAATAAAAGCAGAAATAACTTTTTTCCTTTCATCAATACCAACAAAATATCAAAATTTCAGATTTTTAAAAAATAGTTGTTTTTTTTTCGATGTACGTTTTCAAAATATTAGCCCACATATGAACAACAACTATTCACTCATGAAAATTACGGCGTCACTTATAAGAAATAAACTTATACTTTTTGATTGGTTTAGTTTAGGAACTAACTAAATTTTTAACGACATATGGCGAAGAAGAGAACATTTGTTTCCAAACTTCAATAAAACTTTCCTCTATGGTTGTTATTTCTGTTTCGCGATAAACTCTTATAGTTCTATATCAGGGTACTCCGAAAACTGTTATTTGTTTAGAAACTAAAAGTATTTTATTGGGTTAGTGTTTAACGATATATTATATTTTCGAGTAAAAGTTTATAATGTCAGCAAGGCACGAGCGAGATCGAATTTTTTAAAGATCTTTTAAGAATGTTATAATTAAAGCGATTAAGTCTTAAAACTATCTAGAAGCTACATCTATGCATAACCTATTACGATTTTTGTTTATTGAAGCAAGAAACTATTCTACTATTTAGATTAAGAAAACATGAATTCTTTTAGCTAAAATTGTTTGCTGACTGTGGTATCTGATATGTTTGGGGGAATTAGTACTGCAGCTGTTCACTATCATGAAACGAATATTTAATAGTTGCGGGAAGTGACGTGTCCTGCTGATCATATAGAAGCAAACTACATTATGTCACAGCTACGTACTATAATGGCAAAATTTTTTATGTTTTTCGATTGATTGCTTTTTTGAATTAAATTACATAAATTGTTACACCCTCTTAGACATGGCTTCAACAAGCTTAAGCTTGTGTTTTCTCAAATAATAAATTAACTATATTTACTTCACCTCAATTTTAATTGTGTGAAGTAATGCAATCTATCGAGAAAAATAAAAATCTTACAAACCCCAAATTTTGTTTTTTCTTTTGTTTTGGACCATCCTCTATCTAAATAGTTAATAAAAATTTTGGTCTGTGTGTGGGTGGGTGGTTTTGTGGGTGAGTGACATTCCTGCATAGGATCTTGATGAAACTTTGGCAAATGATCTAGGTTCACTTGAAAATGGTAGATCTGGGATTCATTTCAAATTTGGACAAAATGGTGGGGGTGTCTCCCGAACACCTAAGTTTAAATCTTCAATAACTTCTAATTCCGGCTTTTGATCTTATGGAAACTTGGTATATAAAGTTTTAGTACTGTTTCCAATATTTCTGCATGCCAACTTCCATAATGTCACTTCCGGTTAAAAAGTTTTTTTGGTGTTTATCCCTACTGTAGCAGCCTACAATTACTGATCGATTTTCATGAAATGCTAATAAAAGCTTTTAAGTAACATGATAAAAATTTTATCAGCTTTTGGAGTACATTGGATAAAGGGTTGGGGGTCCACCATACAACCGGTATTTTTTCACCATGTTATTTATGTTTGTTGGGTGCGTAGAACATTCGTTCGTTAATGAATTTTGATGACACTTTAAAAGGAGATGCAAATATGTATGACAAGGAGCTGATTAGTTTTTGAGCGATAGCGAACAGGGTGGTGTGGGTCCTCCGAGCACCTGTTTGTTTTTAAATCTCAATAGCACCTATACCTGATAATCTAGTTATTTGAAACTTGGTACATAAGCATTTAGTACGGATCACAACAGTTCTGCATCCCAACTTCCGGTTTGTCATTTCCGTTAAAAAAAATTTTTACCTTTTCTCGTCCTACAAATTTTATGTTTGTTGGGACCTATGTATACAGCTACAGCTTTCTATAATATTAATATAATTAGAATTACGCGAAATCTATGACATTGGTTAGCCACTAGTTAAAGTTTTTTATAGCTATTAGCTCACCATGTTTATTTATTTATTTATTTATTTATTTTATTTTACCAAATATATATATATACAATAATACATTAAATCTTAATTAATACAGCCTTACATATGAATCATAATAGTGAATACCAAAAAAGTTAATTAGAATGTTGGACAATAACAAAAAGACTCTAAAAATACAAAAAGACGATATAAGATGGTAAAATACTAGGAACATTTAGAAGTGCGTAAAGCGCTTATTGCAAATGTTCTGACATAGAAGAAGTTGAATAAATTATAACTACCAACTTGCGTGAGGTGCATTATTGGTTATGAAACTAGCGAAAATATTCTAGATATATAATTGAAATATAGGATTGTAGGTTAATAGATATAAAAATAATTGAAAAAAGAATAGTTGATAACATAATATAAAAGAAAAAGAACAAGAGAGAAACGAAGTATTGAAGTATGCAGAAAAATAAAGTTATAAATTGCAATTTGAAGTCTATGTAAAACTTATTGCTAAAAATAGATTTCAATATTAGTCTTTGTAAAAAGCCACATTCTTTAGGAACAAGAAAATAGGTCGAGAATCGCTTACAGAGTCAGGTAAAATATTGTAGAGGAAAGGGGCCATAAAAGAATAAAAGCGACGACAGTTTTCTTTTCTGGTAAATTCGATCAAACATCTAGTGTTCGTTCTAAGATTGTACTGCTCAATTGTTTTTACTATATTATAGCCACCTCTCAAGAAAAAAACTCTCAAAACTTTATAAACGTAAAGGTGTCTTAGAGGCAATATATTCGCTTTCATGAAAAGTGGAAACGACGGTTCTCTAGATTTTTTGAAATGAATTACACGTAGAGCAAACTTCTGAGCTGTTATAAGTGATTTTATATTAATCAGATATGAACCTCCCCAGCATACCAGTCCATATTCAAGTCGAGAATTTACAAGAGAAAAGTACAGTGATCTCAGCATCTGACGAGGACAAACATCACGCAAAATAAACAACTTAGATATAGACGAATAAAGCTCATTACGAATTTTTTCACAATGGGGTAAAAATTTCAATTTTGTATCCAAGATTAAGCCTAAATATTTGAAAGTTAACACTTTGTCAATTTTGATACATTTATTACAACAATGATTGGTATTCAAGCAGCTTAAAGAATGATATATAAATGCGTTTGAGAGGCTCCTATGATCATTACTTAAACCAAATGTCATATACCGAGTTTTGGAGCTCAGAACCATTGCATGAATATTGAACCACTTCCTGAGTTTAACTAAATCGTTATTCATTTTGTTCATAACAGTCGTCCAATCATCACAACAATACAGATAAGCAGTGTCATCAGCAAAGGCGAACAATGAGCTTTCCATCTCAAGTTTACAGAGTGAGTTTATATAAACCAAAAATAAGATTGGTCCCAAAACTGAGCCTTGAGAAACGCCGGCCGTAATCTCAATATCATGGCTAAAAGTATTATTTACTTTTATTCTTTGCGTACGACTTGTTAAATAAGATTTAAACCAGTGCAGAACAATTCCTCTAACACCAGATGATAGTAATTTATTAAGTAATAGTATATGATCAACGGTATCAAATGCTTTAGTTATATCAATAAATAATGCCGCTACCTTCTTATTGGTGTTTAAGCCTGAATATAACTTCGTTAAAAAATCAATCAAAGTATCTTCTGTGCTTATACCTTTACGAAATCCATACTGACAGTTACTCAAAAATTTTGTTTTACGAAGAAGGACATCATTCTTCCTTTGACGCATTTTTCAAGGATCTTAGAAAAAACAGGCAACAGTGATATTGGCCTGTAATTGGTCATATCTAACGCATCACCACCCTTAAATAGACGCATCACCACCCCCTTGTAAGACTCAGATTAAAAATGTATGTTAAAGGTTCTAATATGTGCTGAGAAATTTTTTTAACTAAAGCATTTGTAATGCTATCATAACCGGATGATTCCGAATTATCAAGATCACTGATAATTATTCTAACTTCGTCTTGTGTAATTGGGGTGAAAAAACAGTTGGAGGGTTCAGAATAATTGGAATAAATTAAATCATTCTTTTCAGCAGAATCGCATACAACCGTTTCAATATGATCTGTTTTAAGTTTGGCCGAAATGGCAGTGAAATAACTGTTGAACAGCTCAACGATAGAGGATTCAATTTCATGAATTGTTCCTTGTTCATCTCTTACCTTACTTAGATTGGATGGTTTAATCTTTTGACCTGTGATATCTTTGACAATTTTCCACTGTTTCTTAGGGTTATTTTTATTTTTTTCAAATAAACGTTCGTAAGTAAGAAAATCTTTCATGTTTGATCCTCTTAGACACTTCTGTTTTAAACTTTAGGTACCTTGTTTTCAATTTACTGTTAAGTGGATGTCGTTTGTGCTTTACATACAATCTGTTTTTATCTACTATCATTTTACACAATCCATCCGATATCCATTCTTTAAATTTATTATCACGAGGCTTATTTAAATAAAATGATTTGGAAATAGATAAATGTCGGTTTAAAATTGCCATAAAATTGTCATAAGCGATGTTGACGTCCAAGGCAGAAAAAACATTGTCCCAAGATTCTATGCTGAGATTTTTATTTAACTCGTCTATGTTTAATACAGGTGTAGGTAGAATATCAGCATCACACGATTCCTTTAAAGGTACTTTTACTTTTAAATTCAACCAAGTAGAGCTATGGTCAGTAACTTGAAGATTCAACACGTTGGAAGACAGTATTAGTTTAGATTGTAATTTTTGCCTCACAAAAATATGATCTAAACAAGTTGATGATTCAGATCTTGTTATCTCATTGACAAAAGAGCTTAAACCGAATGAGGACATTAGTGTAAGATAATCTCTACTGGCTTGCTTTGAAGATAAGGTGTCTATATTAATGTCCCCCAGAACAAAAAGATTTTTTGTTTTAATTGATGAAATTAAATTACTCAATTCTTCCAAAAAAGAATTAATTGAAAAAGAATGCATTCGATACAAACAAATGGCTGAGCATTTTTCCTTTTCCAAAATAAAATCTACTTTAATCCCATCAGCACTTTGCATAGACAACAAATCAACAGTATAATGCATGGTATTACTAATATAGGCTGCAACTCCAGCATTTTGATTATTAGGATTACACTTAGCATAAAGGTCAAAATCATTTAGATAATGTAATGTAGACTGGAGCATGATAATGTAGAGCGGTGAAACTCCCGATTTGTTCAGTGTCTGTTTCCTCAAAAGTCATCATTTTGATTAACATATGTAGCTCATAATAGCTTCTCATCCATCCACAATCCATAGTCATGTTTGCATATAGTTTCTGTACATAAATTTGTTCTAAGCATAAAATAATTAACAATAATATTTCTTTTGCAATCCCCTATTATTGACTCATACTGCGTTCTCATCCGCATTGCTTTACCATACGACTAAAATTTGAGTTCTCTAAACACTAACCATACTTGATCAACGAAATCTTCAAACCTCAAAACAGCTGCGCATATTTGCCAATTCGTCTTGCTATCCTAAAATTATATCTCGCAATCAGCATTGAAATGGTCTTCGAAACGTTATTTTCAATACGTATTTTCTTACTGGGTGTAATCCATCCTTTCGAAATTCCGAAAAGTTTTATTACCATTTTCGGCATTAAATTTTTATAAATACTGGGTGTAACCTAGCCTTTTTCTCTTAGTCGATGACATTTAGTTTTCCTATTGGATTCATGTTTGGGAGTTTGACGTTTCACGAGGCGACATAAAATTAATTAGTTAATTTTTTTGGATGCATGTTAACAACTCAACAATGGAGTCCTAAGATTGTGTTACTACGTGTTTTGCTGCTAAAATTAAGGTTAAGCTGAGTGTTTTTTATTTTTCCGTGTCTGTGTAAATAGTTTGTTAACCAAAAAAAAAAGAAACTTAGCCATCTGTTCTGTTTACCGAGGAATGCAGGTGGAGATAAGAGAGTTAAAGCTAAATGATGTGGCACAGGAATCCTGCTCGAAAAATTGAGTTCGGTATTCTCAAATAAATGATAGATAAAAGATTAGATATCGAAGGAACGCCATCGTATTATCCTAACCCAAATAAATCATAGAATAATAATTACATTATTAGTAAATCTTATTAAATTTAAATATAGTGTTGTAAATTAGCCAAATATTTGTTGGAAAATAAACTAACCATTATAAACTGAGAGTGTTTTGTGGAAGTTACTGTGTGTCTTTTAAGGATTGTCACCAGCTTTATAAAAGTAAAAAGTTCACTTAGCGAATTGTAGACTGGTGAGAATCGGGAACGTTTTTTCACCTAGTCACTTTATTTATGCAAGTCTACGGAATTTCACCGCAACATCTGTATAACATTTTTATGCTATTTCAATCGTACTTCAACGCATCATTTGTATCAAAGTTTTGCTGTTACTACTGTATATTGTTTCAACGCAACATTCGATATCAAAGCTTTACTGTTGCTACCGTATGTTATTTCAATGCAACATTTGTATCGAAGTTTTGGCAGTTTTTACCGTATAATATTTCATATCAACATCTAGATCAAATTTTTACCGTTGCTGCCGTATATTGTATATATTGAAACGCATCATTTATAACAAATTTTTTTTGCTGTTGCTAACGTATATTGTACATATTCAACCTCATCATTTTGATATAAATGTTTGCTATTAATACCTATTACAAACCAACATTTACATCAAGGTTTTACTATTGCTGTCGTATATTGTATTTATTCAACCACATCATCTATATCAACTTTTTTTGCTATTAATACATATTACAAACCAACATTTACATCCAATTTTTGCCGTTGCTGCCGTGTATTGTACATATTGAAACGCATCATTTCTATAAAATTTTTTGCTATTAATACCTATTACAAACCAACATTTACATCAAATTTTTGCCATTGCTGCCGTATATTGTACATATTCAACCTCATCATTTATATCAACTGTTTGCTATTAATACCTATTACAAACCAACATTTGCATCAAGGTTTTACTATTGCTGTCGTGAATTGTGCTTATTGAAACGTATCATCTGTATCAAATTTTTGCTGTGGCTATCGTTTATTGGATATACAATTTTCCTGATACTTTACCTGTTGGATTATGGACTGCTGATGGAGAGCTAAGGCGTAAGACGTTGTAGCAGGAAGGATTTAATCATGGGGTGGGCGAACTTGAATTGTTTTATTTATATTTTTTCATAGAAGTGTGAATGTGTGAGAAAAGGGTGTACCAGTGATTGCATGGGGGCGTGCTTGTCGTGTGTGTGTGTACTAGCGGTGCGTGTAGCGAGACACTTCTAGTCTGAATTGGAAAGGATTCTAATCTAAATGTTTTTACTCCGAGGTAATGATTAACATACCAAATACCTTTTCTTTTATTATATTGCCCAAATTTGTGAATTTATATTTTTTTTTGAGTAAACCAAGAATCATTCTCAATTAACCTGTATTACAAAAAAAAAGAAAACCAAATTCTTGTTATGTTTTAGGTTTATTAATTCTATGATACACTAACCAACTGTAAACTACAGGTATTGAGATAAACCGGTTTGGAAATGTTTGTTCAACTTACAAATAGACTTACAATTTTTTTTTGAGTTCTAGATATTTTGTTTTTGGGAATTACTTATGGTTTCATAAATTTTTGAAGGTGTTATTGTTAAGGAAAAGGGAAATAATCAATAAAGACTTTCAATATGGCGTGTGACGTTCTCCAGTGCTCTAAGATTCGATCTACGGTTTACCAGCAATGGCAGTGGTTTGTGGGCTGTACCATGTTGCTCATGTGACAGCAATACAACTTAACTTTAATTACTACCACTTGCGATACTTGCTGCGGGTCTTGGAGCTCGGTTGTCTCGCTTCGCCGTCTGAGTGTGTGGGTGAATGTTAGCATGTATGAAGTGTGAGTGTGTGGGCGTCTGAGAGTGATTGTGGGGGTTGGACGCGCTGATCGTAGGTCTTTCGCAAACGGGGTCGCCAGAGTCTCCATTTTCCACTTGTATTTTTTTTTTCATTTCTGTGACTTTTCGTAAATTGCGTACATTCCTGCATTTGTGTTGAAGCAGCAGGTATTACTCCATCAAATCCACGAGGACTGAGCTTTAGTCGTAAGGCGTAAAATCATTCAAGGTACGCATCCTGCTATGCCATTCTCATTGGTTCGCCAATGAGAAAGCTCTTCATTACAATTATTAAAGTTACTTATCTCATTATCATTGATCCAAATTTCACTGAGAAAAATAATTAATGGCTTCTTACAAAGACTTTGAATATTACACAAATCATTAAAATTTTGCCGCATACTTCTAATATTTTGATGAACAATTAAATTTTCACTGATTACAACATTATTTGTGATGACGTCAGATGCAACGGAATTACTACAAGAAGAGACAATATTTGAATTAGAATTACTTACATTTAAACCTATAGGACTAAATATATTATCCATAGAAAAATACTATCTAGTTTTATAATTTAAAAATGTTAAAAATTATACTTTCTCTAGGTCCTGTAGTGAACGAATATATTGAATTGCATCTCCATCAGTTTTCCGCATCATAATTTTGGCATCACGCACCCATAAATATTTGTAATGTTTTTAGTTTTAGTTTCCTTGGCCTGATTATATAAATTGTATGCTGTTAAACTTTCATTGATAAATATTCTTGAGCGACTTGAAACGTCAAATATGGATATTGGAATGTGTTTAAGCTTACGGATTTTTGAAATGATTAACTTCTTGATTACAGTGTTTTGAAGATTAATTATAATCTTTCCTGGCTTATCCGGTGAGTGAGCTTTTGTGCGAAAACAATTTACGATGTATTCTTCTTTAAATGGTATTTCCAATCCTTTTTCAAATAGAATGCTGATGGTATGTTCTGTATTGTTATTTTCAAGTAAAGGAACACCAATGACATCAATACTATTTTTTAAAAGATTTTGATCGTGGTAATCCAAACGTAACTCCAAATCATTGTTTTTTTTTTCAAAACTTTATTTTCTTTAGCAACAGCATTTATAATTTCGATAGAACGCTCCAATAAGTCAAAACGACGGTTCATTTCTTCTTTGTTGGTTCTTAATTGATGATAGATCTCGTGCAACGTATTTTCCATATCAGAATTAGCAGCAGGATTTAGAACATCACCATTGTTTTGACATAGCATAGTAACCAAACTTCTTTGCGGTGAACTATTGTTTTCACTTATATGACTTGTTTTAACCTTGCACTTAGCACAAACCCACAATTTTTTTGCTTTTTTGAACTGTTCAACTACAATAGTGCTCATAGAAACACATGAGCAGAGAAATATTTCTTTACAATAATCATAGTTTATATTGAGATAAATAATATCATTTCGGTTAACCTTTAAATTACATTTAGCACAAGAAGACATATTAACTGTTAACATATAACTGTATGATCCACTTATATTCAATAAAATGTATACAACAATTTTAATTATTTTCTCGATTTATGATGTATGTAATGAAGAATTAAAGTTTCAAAATTAGGATAAACGAAAAAAAATTATTTATTAATGTTCGAGCAATTTTATAGGGAGTATTTTTTTTTAAATATTTAAGGATTAAAAAAACTTTTTAGTTTAAAACTTTTGTTTTATTTTTGACGACTATTGAACTGCACCTCACAACAGTCAATCGTCGACTGGTTTGTATGTATGTATATTTGTATGTTTTTTCGATAATAATAGTATGTATTATTGTATAGTTTTTTAACCTATAGCCTAATGAACTTAACCTATTGTCTAATGAAAATTTTCCTATAAAAAAATTATCATTATTCAATTGGTATGATTCCAATTGGTCAAATTGTTTTGATTTCATTAAAATTATTTTCAAATTATAATCACAATTGCTTTGATAAGTTTTGTTCAAAAATCAAATTTTAATTTAAATTCTCTTATTTCGTTTAGTTGAACTTGGTTGATTGTATGAGAAGGGCGTTTTTTATCATCGGGGTTTTTTTATTAAGAAATTTGATTTATCAATTAAAACAATAAAGATTTATTGTTTTAATTGAAGAAAATGTTTTTACGAGTATTTTTTATAATACACAATTCTTTGTCAGAGAATAAAGTATTGTAATCGATTCGTGAATAATGAATTTTATTCTTACGCAAATTAAAATTCTCGCTCGTGCCTCGCTCAAACTTTAAACTTTTGCTTGAGAATAAACTACTTCATTATTCACTCATTGATTAAACTACTATTAATTTGAGTTATAGTTTTATCGTTGCAAAATAATTGAATATTATGTTATTCCTTTTAAACTTTGCTATTCGACAGGTAAAAAAAACCGGTCTTCGGTCTTGTGAAGTAAAACCTGGTGTGTATATTGGAAACTCTTTCGTTAAATTAAAAAATTATTTAGCTTTATTTTGTATTGTAAACTCAAATGAAACGGCTATTGATTTGAATGATATCAATTTGAATAATGATAAAACTGAAAATTACGAATTGTTTTAATTAAATGATATATCTTGCATCTTAAAAATGATAAACTAACCGTAACTGATGCAATTACTCATAAAATTCTTACCTTATCTGATGCTCCATAATCAAAAATTCTAATAATCAATGGAGTTCTCCAATATTTGCTGTTCCAAAAAAATCTACAAAAGGGCGAAACAAAATGACGATTTGTTGTACACTACAGGAAGTTAAATAAAATAACTATTGGCGACGTATATCCCTTACCAAGTATTTTAGCAACATCGATCTTAACAATCAAGAAGCGTTGAACGAAAAGGACAGAGAAAAAACAGCATTTAGTACTATTTTTTGTCATTTCCACTTTAAAAGGTTTCCATTCGGTTTAAAAGGTGGTCCTTCAACTATTTAATGATTAATGAATACTGTTCTAACAGGCATTAATGTTATAAAAGGTTTCGTTTATTTATACGATTTAATCATTTATGGACATAATTTAGACGATTATAACTAAAAATTAGAAGAAATATTCAAGAGCCTTAGAGTTCACAATTTAAAAATCAACCCAGATAAATGTCAGTTCCTATTTGTCATTTTGGAACTCTTTATTCAATCATAACCGATCAAGGCTCCAATTTTATAAGCAGTGTATTCAAAACTATTTGCAAACTTTTAAAAATTAAAAAATTTAATTCTAAAATAAAACGTTAGGTGAATGTTTGAGAAGTTGTACCTATCAGGACTTTCTGAACTGGGATGCGTGGCTATCATATGCAATGTTTGCATATAACACAACTCTGCATAGCTCTACAAAATACATGACATATGAGTTTGTATTTGGGCACAAACCTGTAATTCCTAATTCCTTTATTCACGAGATGGATCCCGTATACAATTATGACTATATTTATACGATTTAAATTTTAAATTGAATCTTCCTATATCAGCCAATGAGAAAAAACCTTTTAAATTCTAAGATTCAATCGAAAAACTCTTACGATAAAAATACAAATCCAAAACTGTTTAATGTTGGGAATTCTCTTAGTTCTCTTAAAAAATGAAGCTAGAAAAGGGAAATTGTCAGTAGTAATTTCTCAAGGACGGAAATAATTTTGCACGAGGCCGTAGACCGAGGGCTATTACCAATGCCACTTGCTTGAGGATTGGGAATTCGTTTAAAAAATGTTTTGCCATTTCTAATTTCTTTATATTTTTTTTATATTTTATGCATACGTGAAGTGTTTTTATTTATTCTAATCTTCTATGAATTCATCGAAGCATCCGTCAAAATTAATATTATCGCAATTGAAAATAAACAAACGACCAGAAAAATATTATTAATGGCAAATACAATCTTCACTATGAAAATTATTTTGCAGAAAAAAAAATTGGATTAGTCAAGAAATATTATTTTAAGACTTTTATTAATTTATAATTCTATTAATTCAAATTTCTGCAAAAAAAATAAAATATTCGTGCCAGTCTCCCGTGATATAGGTAAATTATTTAATAGTCTCCCTATTGTTAGTATAATTAAAATGTAATTGGTCGAATTGAGTGATGTCATTAAATTTGAGCAATTTCACGTCACCACAACATCGATGTTCCTGACCCCCTCTGATTTCGATAAAATTTCGACAACCCCGCGTATTCCAGTCCCTGCTATAGACATACGAGTTAACGTGAGATATCACATACCACTGGCAATAGCAGTGAGATATCACTAGCCAAGGTGACATCTTAGGGGTGGTGGCGGATGAACTGTATTCAGTCAACGGTAGCACCCTCAATCTTAGCTGTGAAATAATCCTTGATGATGAGACGCTACTGCTTCCTTGAAGAAACGAGCCTTCATATAACTATGTGTGGGCTTTAATCTTTAAGAAAGACGGTGCGTCACAGGATCAAGGAATATGCAACCGGCTGGATTATTGGCAACTACATTTTTGTTTTGTTTCGGCAAATTTTTGTGAAAACTTAATTTTGCTCTAGGGATGACACAGGGTGGTGGCAAAGTTTTAGGGGTTTGCGAAACATGAGTATCTTTGAATATCGATTGCTAACGATTGACCAAACCGATTTAAGTCATTTATAGCTAATTAGAAAGGTAATTAATAGGACTTAGATAAAAAATTACTTAAAATTTTTTAATAATTTTTTAAAAGTGTGTTAAACTTAAAAAAAAATTTCAAAGATGGCGCTGTTGGGGGTACCCTCACTTTTACCACTTTTTTGGTAGTTGGTAATCTAAAACGAAAGTTTCCCAGGTACATAATTTTTCGTTTTAAAAATAAAATTCTTACAAAATTTTAATTTCCGTTTTTTCAATTTTTTGTTTTTTAAAAAATGCATTTTATTTAACTAAAACCGCCTGAATTCTTGTTTTATAGAAATTCAATTATTTTGAGGATACAAGTTAAGTATTTGAGGGTGTGGATGCTTTTTACATAATTGACTTTTTCTCCCATTTCTACCTGTCCGAAATTAATTATAAATGAATGTACCTGAAATATATTGAAACTGATGCTGAGAAGTAAATAGTGAGAAAAATTATGTGAAATAAAATGCATGTTGTATAGAATTCATATAATTATTAACTTTTTATTTTTATTCTAAGTTGTGTAATAAAAACAATATACATTTATTAATAATATAAAATAATATAAAAGAAATTAAAAATATAAAATAAATTTACATTGCATATTAACGGCTTATCTGAAAAATCCTAGTTTTAGCTGAATTAGAATATTGTTTTGTGAGCAATGTTTTTTTCATCTTTGGTATGAACGCATGAAATGATTGTGTACCTTTTATAGTTTCAGCCTCTCTGTATTTTGCTTCTAGCCGTGACTTCGTTTCTATATAATAATTTTTACTGGTATATGGTGAAATGAAATTTGTTAGTTGTGGTAAATTACATGATGAATGTCAATGTGTGGAATATGTTGAAAATCTTAAAGAGCGGGCTGATAAATTTCATGTATTTCATGTATTTGGAAAACAAAAAAGCAAACTTGAAAGCGGGAGAGTGCTTAGTACTTGTCAATTTTTCAGAAGATTGCTCTTTTTTCATTCAAGATTCTGTGCAGAGTTATCATTGTAATAATTCCCAATCTACGATACAACCGTTTTTAATGTTTTATAATTCACCTACTAGTCAAGGTATCGATCACTTAAGTTGTGTCATTATCTCCGATATAACTGAACATGATAGTGTGGCAGTGTATCTATTCATATCACAAATGATTGATTTTATAAAAGATAAAATAAAACATCCTGAAAAAAGTCTATATGACTGATGGCGCTGGATCTCAGCATAAAAATATATATAGTTTTATAAATCTATGTTACCACAAACCAGTTTTTAATATAGACGCAGAGTGAAGAAGTGCGCGCTACCAGTCATGGAAAAGGACCGTGTGATGAAATAGGAGGTTCATTGAAACGAGGTGCTCATCGATAAAGTTTGTCTAACAAGAATATTATTCAAACCCCTATGGATCTTTATGAATGGGCAACAAAATCAACAATAAATTTTGCATATACCAGCAAAAATTATTATACAGAAATGAAGTCACGGCTAGAAGCAAAATACAGAGAGGCTGTAACTATAAAACGTACACAATTATTTCGTGCGTTCATACCCAAAGATGAAAAAACATTGCTCACAAAACAATATTCTAATTCAGCTAAAACTAGGATTTTTCAGATAAGCCGTTAATATGCAATGTAAATTTATTTTATATTTTTAATTTCTTTTATTTTATTTTATATTATTAATAAATGTATATTGTTTTTATTACACAACTTAGAATAAAAATAAAAAGTTAATTATTATATGAATTCTATGCAACATGCATTTTATTTCACATAATTTTTCTCACTATTTACTTCTCAGTAAATGTATGTCAACATATGTAACATATGTATGACTAATCCAATTGACATACATTACATATGTTATTCTCCCAACCAAACTATTCTAAACAATTAAATAAGTCATCAACAACTTAAAAGCCTAGATCTAATTTCTATAAATTCCCACGATATACATGTTATAAGGAAACCCATTTAACTTAAAATAATATTAAAGTTGATGACATTACAAAAATAAACTTGAATAAAATTTAAATAAAATTTGTCGAAATTACTGCTGAACGAGGCAATTATATTTATTTAATATAATATTGACCGATATTAACTTCACATAATAAATCGATTGATAATTGGTTAATCGATTTAATTATGAAAATAAATGTAAATAAATGTAATCTTAAGAGGGGATTATAGCGGGGAAACCCTCTATCAATTCCACTATAAATTAAATGAAAATTGTAACGAAAAACCAATCAATAAACTTATCCGAAAGTTAAAAGTTAAAGTGTTAGTTTTAATTTAAAACCTCTAACGGAAGAAAGTCTGCCCAATAGGCCTTAGTCTACGGGTTTAACATGGTTTATCCAGTTGTAAAGACTTTCTTCCCATCATAAATATCGAGACGAATAAGTGGACGCCGTAGTATAGCAGCTCAACAGATAAGTCCACCATATGGCGACCTACCATCAACGAACCTGAAAGGCCACACATCATAGAAAATTCAAAGAAAGATCAGCAGTTGGATCTACAGCGAAATTCAAAACAAAAAGAAAAGCAGTAAATAAGAACACACACAAGATGGGTAATAATCAACAGAAACCGGAAAAAGAAGAAGAAGTAATAATTACGAATGGAGCCGGTTCAGCCACAAACCTCAACCTACAGGGAACACAGAGAAAAGAAAGAGCTGCTCAAACTGAAGAAATCCAATAAGAAGGACGCTGCAATTCCAAAATAAAAACAATCAAGAAATCTTCATAAAAACAAATATTATGTAATTTCCGTATTCATATAATCAAAAATAATAATAAATGTATATTATGTAATTTCCGTATTCATATAATCAAAAAAAAATAATAATAAATGTATTTTTTCCCATAAATATAAGTTTACACAAAATTGTTAGTGTAATTAATATTAAAATAAGTATGTACAAAAAAAAATAAAAATAATAATTCCATAAATATGAGTATAAGCAAAATTGTTAGTATATAGATATATAAACAAAAATTTTCAATAAATAACATTTACGCCTAATAAATAGAAAATACCGTATGTGTATAACTTAAAATTGAATGTTTACGCCTAAATGTATGGTTATTAAGTAATTAAAATAACAAGAATTGTGAAAATTATATAATATGAAAGTACGAATATGATATTTCAATATCATTTTAGGTTGAAAATAAAAATTTATGTCAATATAAACAAAAATTTTTTCTAGGGTAAATAACTTAATGACAATAAGTAGGTTAAAAACTAAATATTATGTAAATGAATAAAAATTTTTTTTTGCTAAATCCAAATTTTTCTTAAGAAATAAAATTAATAGAACACAAAAGATGATGATCTTAAATTTTTCTGACCGAAATGGATTCACTGACGAAAGCTGAAAACCTGATTAGACAGACGCGTAAAATAGAAGAGTTACTAAACGAATCTAACTCTAAAACGTATGAGCATACATTGAATCTCTCAACTAAGCTCGAAGAGATCCGAAAGAAATTCAAGACTCTAGCAGTCACACTAGCACTCGAACTCAATAGCCAAGAATTTGAGAAAGTGAAGAAAAATTTCAAAACTCAGTATACAACAGTCAAAGAACTGATTGATGAACAGTCGCATCAACTGATAGAGAAAACTGAAATAGAGAAAAACTCAGCCATGGCATCGTTTGATATCAACTCCACCTATAAACTCGTTCCAGAATTCAAGGGTAAATACGAGGAATTGGAAAATTTTTTAAATTTAATTGGTTTCATCCATGACACGCTAAAGGATGATAACGAAAAAGCCAAATTAATCAATTTCATATTGCAAACTAAATTAGCCGAAAGAGCAAAGATTAGTCTAGGTTCTAGAAGGAGACCAACTAACCTAATAGAATTTAGAAATGTTTTTCGCGAAACATTTAAAACTAATTTAACTCCATCCAAAATACATGCTGATTTAGCGAGAGCCAGACAAGCGAACTTGTCAGCCGATCAATTTGGACAAAAAATTGAAACTCTAATCGCAAAACTAAACACGATTCAAATAGCGGAGAAAGGTGAAGATAAAAGAGAGTTGATTTCGGAATTAAACGATCAGATCGGATTGAATACATTCAAATCGGGACTAAATGAACCGATTAAGACAACAATATACGCATCGCGACCGAAAGACTTGAAGGACGCAATAGATCTTGCTCGTGAGATTGACACGCAAGATAGAGCACAGGTATTAAGCTACGGTTTTCGTAAAAAGAATTTTAAGACTAGCGGAATGTCTTACTCAAATAATGTTCAGAAAAATAATTTTAAAAAATATAGATATAATAATAATGGTCATACAAGTAGTACGAATAATAGAGATTATAATAATAATGGTAATAAAGGATTTAGCAATAATAGAAATAATTACCAAAATAGCAATGGCTATAACAAGAATTTTAAAAATATTCCAAATTATGGAAACAATAGATTTAATAAAGTAAATATGATTAGCTCGGGAAACGACGAGCTAGTCCCCGAAGACGTAGATTCGAGGGACTTAGGGAATCAGAAATAGATAACCCAATAAGAATACGTAATATAAATAATAGCACTTCGAATTTCATAATGATTCACAATAATGTAACTAGATTTATAAGTAGCACATTTTTAATAGATACTGGAGCTGATATTTCACTCCTTAAAGAGAACGTATTAAAAGAAAATATAGAGTTAACAGACGATACTCGCAAAATAATTGGTGTAACAAAAGATGAATCGCACACTTTAGGTACGATTATAGCAACGTTAGATTTTGATGGCGAGAAAATTAAGCAAAAATTTCACATAGTAAGTGAAGAATTTCCACTAGGAACTGATGGAATACTAGGACGAGATTTCCTAAGAAACAACTTATGTAAGATAGACTACGAAACGTATACTTTAGCAATTTATATAAACGGCACAGAAATTTTACTACCAATAAGAACCAAACTGAGAGAAGAGAACAACTTTAGAATACCAGCACGTACACAGATGATGAAAGCAATAAATTTAAACGTAGCTGAAGATAGTGTAATCCTAGACGAAGAGATACAAGATGGTGTATTCATAGCCAATTCAATAATACCAGAAAAAGGCATTACACATATAAAAATTCTCAACACACTTGATCATAAGATAACAGTCAAGAATATCTCACCAAGGATAGTACCACTCAGAGATTATGAAATTATGAATGTACGAGACAGCAAAATGAAGAATCTTGAAAAAGGAAGATACACGAAACTGTTAGAAGAATTAAAAATCGAAAACTTGGATGATACAGCAAAACAATCAATTTTGGAAATTTGTGAACAATATTCCGATATTTTTCATTTAAAAGGAGATAATCTTACAACAAATAATTTCTACAAACAAACCATCACTACAATGGATAAAACACCAGTCTATATCAAGAATTATAGATTACCTCAATCTCAAATTGAAGAAATAAATAATCAAGTAGAAGAACTAATTAAAGGAGACATAGTAGAAGGATCGACAAGTTCATTCAATGCACCTCTATTAATCGTAAAGAAGAAAGGGGAAGAAAATACCAAATATCGACTTGTAGTCGACTTCAGACAACTCAATAAGAAGATAGTAGATGATAAGTTCCCACTCACGAGATTGGACGACATATTAGACAGTCTCGGAAGAGCAAAGTATTTTACAACACTGGATTTGGCGAGTTCTTTCCACCAAATAGAACTTGAGAAGGATTCACGACCATTAACAGCATTCTCAACAAATAAAGGTCATTACCAATTTAAAAGATTACCATTCGGCTTAAAAATATCAACTAATAGCTTTCAAAGAATGTTATCCATAGCACTAGCTGGTCTAGAAGCAGAAGCATTCCTATATGTCGATGATATAATTATATTCGGGTGTAGCTTGAAACACCACAATATGAACCTGATCAAAACCTTAGAAAGATTGAGAAAATACAACTTAAAATTAAATCCAAGAAAATGCAATTTTTTACAAACCGAAGTAACTTATTTGGGACACTTAATAACAAGTCAAGGCATAAAACAGATCCGAAAAAATATGATATAGTTAAAGATTATCCTATACCGAAAAATGCTGATGAAGCTAAACGATTTACAGCATTTTGTAACTACTATAGAAGATTTATACCAAAATTCGCAAAAATCGCAAAACCATTGAACAATTTAAACAAAAAAAACACAACGTTCGAATGGACTAAAGAATGTGAAGAGGCATTCACAACATTAAAAAACAAGCTGATCAATCCACCAATATTAAAATACCCAAATTTTGAAGAGACATTCATAATAACAACAGATGCATCGAATTACGCATTGGGAGCTGTGTTATCACAGGGAGAAATAGGAAATGATTTGCCGATTTCCTACGCTAGCCGATCATTAAATAAATACGAAATTAACAAGCCAATAATTGAAAAGGAACTGCTAAGTATACACTGGGCCATAAACTTTTTTAGACCGTACGTCTATGGAAGAAAATTCACAGTGGTGACAGACCACAGGCCATTAGTGAGTCTGTTCACGCACAAAAATCCGTCATCAAAACTAACAAGGATCAGATTAGACTTATCTGACTATGATTTCCAAATCATTTATAAACAAGGAAAGATGAATGCAAACGCTGACGCATTATCTAGAATAGAAGTAAACTCAGACACGCTTAAAGCGATGATACCGACATCCACGGTAAATACAGTTAAAACGAGGGCTATGACAAGAAAAGAGAATTACAAAACAGAGGAAAACACCGCAGAGTTGGAAACGGAGTGCACGCTGTATTCATGGAACTGCACCTCTATATCTGAAATAAGAAATATGAGAACCTTGTCATTCGAAGATAAAGAATCACGTGATAAAATAAAGAAAAAATGTATTGACTACAAAGAAAATAATGATAGTTTGCGAATAATTGAATTGAATAAAAAGAATAAAAGAGGAATCCTAGTAATATATAGTAAAAATCCAAGTATCGCCTTAGGGAATACACTGGAGAAGCTGATATTAATTATGAAAAGGGAAAAAATAGAGAATCTAGCGCTAGAGATTAATGATAGTATATTCACACATGTAGATGTGAATGAATTTAAAAATGAATTCAATAAGCTGCAGCAGAAAAATAATAAAGAAAATATGCAAACAAATTTAAAGATAATAATTTATGAAGCACCTCAAAGAATTACAGATAGAAATAAAATGGATGAATTAATAAAAGTTTACCACGATACACCACACACCGGAGGACATGCAGGTGTCAAAAGAACAATTAACAAATTAAAACAAAAATACGTCTGGAAAAATATGAGTAGAATGATAAAGAATTATGTAAAAAAATGTGAATCATGTGCTAAAAATAAACAAATTAGAAATGTTAAGGAAAAATTAACCATAACCGATACACCGACAACAAGCTTTGAAACAATTTCAATGGACACAGTTGGACCATTGCGACTTACGGATAGCAATAGATATATTCTTACGATTCAATGCGATTTAACGAAATACATTGAAGCGATACCGATAGAAAACAAAGAAGCAAAAACAATAGCCAAAGCGCTCGTAGAAAAATTCATTCTAAAATACGGTAATTTTAAAAAATTAAAAACAGACTTAGGGACAGAATTCGTTAATGAATTAATGAGAAATGTATGTGCATTCTTTAAAATATCCCATATAACCTCGACACCATATCACCATGAGACACTTGGTTCTATAGAGAGAAACCATAGAGTGTTGAATGAATACCTTCTTTCATTCACGAGTGATTATAACTGGGAAGAGTGGATTCCATATTTTGTGTTTTGTTACAACACAACACCACATACAGACACCGGGTACACACCGTATGAGTTAATTTTTGGAAAGCTAGCAAGCCTTCCATCGGACGAAAAATTGACTAATAACGCACCAATATACAATTTTGATAACTACGCAGAAGAATTAAGATTTCGCTTACAACAAGCTCAAAGCAAAGCGAAAGAGCTTCTAATAATAGCAAAAATAAACCGAAAAAATATCTATGATAGAAACGCGAATCCGATAGACATAGAAAAAGGTGATTACGTTTGGTTAAAAGGAGGTGAAAGAAAAAAGTTAGACTCACCATTCGATGGACCATATGAGGTCATAGAAATAGTAGAAAATAATGTTAAGATAAAAATGGGCAATAAAGAAAAATTTGTACATAAAAACAGATTAAAAAAAAGTTAGGATTAGTTAAAATTGCCAAAATAATAGTTAAGCAATAAGAATTAAATAGTAAAACAGAATAAAATTATATTACTTGCAAACAATAAAAATATGTAACAATTTCTCCAATAATTAAGCATAAATAATATCAAAAAGGTCAAAATAATAATAACAATGAAAATTTATCTTCAATAAATTTTCACTTAGGGGTAGGGATGTAACATATGTATGACTAATCCAATTGACATACATTACATATGTTATTCTCCCAACCAAACTATTCTAAACAATTAAATAAGTCATCAACAACTTAAAAGCCTAGATCTAATTTCTATAAATTCCCACGATATACATGTTATAAGGAAACCCAATTAACTTAAAATAATATTAAAGTTGATGACATTACAAAAATAAACTTGAATAAAATTTAAATAAAATTTGTCGAAATTACTGCTGAACGAGGCAATTATATTTATTTAATATAATATTGACCGATATTAACTTCACATAATAAATCGATTGATAATTGGTTAATCGATTTAATTATGAAAATAAATGTAAATAAATGTAATCTTAAGAGGGGATTATAGCGGGGAAACCCTCTATCAATTCCACTATAAATTAAATGAAAATTGTAACGAAAAACCAATCAATAAACTTATCCGAAAGTTTAAAGTTAAAGTGTTAGTTTTAATTTAAAACCTCTAACGAAAGAAAGTCTGCCCAATAGGCCTTAGTCTACGGGTTTAACATGGTTTATCCAGTTGTAAAGACTTTCTTCCCATCATAAATATCGAGACGAATAAGTGGACGCCGTAGTATAGCAGCTCAACAGATAAGTCCACCATATCAGTTTCAATATATTTCAGGTACATTCATTTATAATTAATTTTGGACAGGTAGAAATGGGAGAAAAAGTCAATTATGTAAAGAGCATCCACACCCTCAAATACTTAACTTGTATCCTTAATATAATTGAATTTCTATAAAACAAGAATTCAGGCGGTTTTAGTTAAATAAAATGCATTTTTTAAAAAACAAAAAATTGAAAAAATTGGTTATTTTTAAAACGAAAAATTATGTACCTGGGAAACTTTCGTTTTAGATTACGAACTAATTAAAAAAAATTTTTTCTGGAAAAAAGTGGTAAAAGTGACGGGGTACCCCCAACAGTGCCATCTTTGAAATTTTTTTTTAAGTTTAACACACTTTTAAAAAATTATTAAAAAATTTTAAGTAATTTTTTATATAAGTCCTATTAATTACCTTTCCAATTAGCTATAAATGACTTAAATCGGTTTAGTCAATCGTTAGCAATCGATATTCAAAGATACTCATGTTACGCAAACCCCTAAAACTTGGCCGCCACCCTATGTCATCCCTAGAGCGAAATGAATTTTTTTGAAAGAAATGGTATTTTTATTTTTTCATTGGCTATCTGTATATGAAATTTTATCGAAATCAGAGGGGGTCAGGTCACATGCTAGAACAAATGCTGTTGCGATGACGTGGAATTGCTCATTTTAGACAATTTAATTTTTAACCCAATTCCCCAAATTTCATTTTTAACCCAATATTCAAATAAAAATAAAACAAAAAATCTTCTATATTATGGCTGGGAGCTTATGAGGTGAAAGAAATAATCTCTGACGTTAATAGTGTAATTGAAGTTGGAAAAACGATCAAAACTATGCATAATAATCGATTAATGAAATTTAATTTCTTCTTCAAGTGGAATTAAGTAAAATAAAAATAAAGTGTAGTAAAATAAATAAATAACATATTTGCGTAAAATCATTACTTAGTTTGAAAAGAAATAAATCTGTAATTACATATTTTAGAAACATGAAATGAAATTAATTAAATAAATATTTAAATAAAAGTGTAAATGCAATAAAGTTTAAGAAAAAAAAACAAATAAATTAGTGATAGTAAGAATAAATTAAATTTTATTAAAAAGAAAAAACATTAAAACCAATCATATACATAATATGATTTTAAAAATAATTATTATAATTACTTTTGATATTATATATTAGTCTTACGTATTTTGTTTTTTGCTATATACATACATATTAGAAATCATAATTATTAATGATTTCATGAGTTAAGAATAACAGTATACTATACAGAATTGTCTTAGAAAAATAAGATTTTTTGTAAATCGGGGAAAGGTGTTTTGTTAAAAAGATATTTTCTCAAAAACTACATAATAATGTGATTCCAATTTTCCACTCGACCAAACTAACTCTCCGTCAATAACTAAATATTTATGTACTTAACACTGAACCAAACATTTTCACTTTGAAAATGTCTCGTCGCGGTTCATATCTAAAAAGTAATAGTGTTTAATGAATAACACCGGATCTTAGATAGGATTTCAAATAAACCGACCGACACCAATCTTAATCATACGCGTTTATACATACGTATATAAAATTATTTTTATTTTATTCATATCACAAAATTCTTAATTTTTTTGTAAATCACATTTCTTTTGTATATCTTGTCGCGTGGTAAATTGATGTTTATGTTTTTCTGTTTTGATTTCTTTTTGTTTGATGATAATGAATATCTATAGATGATAATTTTCTTGTATTATGATTTTTTTGGTATTGATTTATTTCTCTGTTGTTTGCCTTATAGTTTTGCGGATATTTGTTCAATTTGACATAATTACTGATAGGATTGAAGATTTACTTTCGGGTTTTGAGACAGAATTGACGTAGAGGACAGGTATAAATGTATAATCATTATATATATGATGTTGTTTTATGCAAGCAAGCAGTCTGGGATCAATGTAAATTAACACAATTTTTTAACCACTCGTAAACGATGGCGCATTGTTCGACAATTTGATAAATTTATCCAAACTATGAAGACTACTGCTGGTTCTATCAATCTCTTTAATTCTTCTACTTATAAGCTTTATTCATTGTAATGTCACGATGAAAAATATTTACATAAAAAATTTAAAACGCTATAAATATATCTTGTACGGTTTATCTATAGACTGGAAAGTGAATATTTACTTTTTTCTTATGTTTTGAAACAAAAGTTGTTTATTATGTGTTTCTTCTAATAATTTTTTGTTGTTGTCGTGTTGAGTGCATTTACTTGTATCGGACCTTCCTTTTTCTCAGCATGTTTTTTTTTCAATCCTTTTTTTACTTTTAGTTTTCGATTTTATTGGGTGAAACAAGGCCGAAAGCACTTTTTGCTTGTTCAGTGTATTGAGGAAAAAAAAGTTTTTGTCAAAAGTCGATCTTTATGGAAAAACAATGAAACATAAATATATTTACAATTTTTAAAATTTTATTAATTTTCCATTCAAATTAGTACTTTGAGAAAATTTTTCCAATAATAATATATTTTTCAAATTAAATTAATTTGTAATTGTTTTTGTTTGCTTACAGGTTTGTAACAACACTATAACAGTAAAATAGACTTCATTCTAAAGGTTTGATGAGTATAGTAAAATAATTTTTAAATTTATGCATATAAACATGATTTATTCTAGAACTTTAAAGTAAGTAGGTAGTAACTAGTAGTAGTTGCCCACTAAATTTTTTAAGTATCTATTTTTTAGGTATCAACACCTAATCCGTTTTTATTAAAGTTTGAATCAAATTATCTTGAAGAGAAAGAATCTGTTAGACTTCTAGGAGTTGAGATTGAAAATAATATGAAATGGAATTCTCTTATTTTTAGCCGTTTAAA
Organism: Diogma glabrata; assembly: GCA_963693315.1. Lineage (NCBI taxonomy): Eukaryota > Metazoa > Arthropoda > Insecta > Diptera > Cylindrotomidae > Diogma > Diogma glabrata. The sequence continues at coordinate 327,262,376 of OY856186.1, read as the reverse complement.
AATTAGGATTTTTGGTTCGTTGTCATTTATTCGTCCCTGCATGGAGTATTGTTCTGACATTTGGGGTAGAGCTTGATTCCTTGCAACATAGAAGTGATGTTGCTGATTTGACGATATTTTACAAATACATTATATGGATGAACAGGCGTCCACGGAGATCAAATCGATTTTGCCTGAACCTAAAAACTTTCTCTCGTTACACCAGAGCATCAATAGAAGCCCATCCTTTCACGGTTCGAGTGACAAGATGTAGCCTGTCGCTCTTCATCATGATTTCTTTAACAGAGTCTCACATCATTGTAATGTCTTACAGGTGTGAGTCTTTCCTGATAATTTTAATTCTCAAAATTTTAAAATCAACGTGAATAAGTTTCTTAAAGAAAATTGATAAATGCTCTCGAGTCCTAGTTCCCTAGTTAGCATGGTATCTTCAGATATTTAAATACGTTAATCTATAATTTTTTATGTTTCTAGTTCTGTTTTTTGATTTGGTGCTTACTTCTGGATAAAGAGCCAGATAAAGAGCTAACAAAAGGCTTGAAAGGCTAACCTTTAACTCTTTTAAAAAGCTACCTATTATCTTATTTATTTATTTTTATCTGTTTATTTATTTTATTATCTATTTGGTTAAGTTTTTAACAGACACAGTAATATTTTTCAATATTTTTTTTAAAAAGCAACTCAACTTTTTAATGATTCAACATTATCATTATCAATAGTAATTATTGAAAAAGTTTTTAATAATATTGTCACGTTTTTCTACATTCCTCCGAATTGACCTAACCGATTCGATAAACGTTATTCCCAAATTCCCTTATGAATTCGATCAATGATTAGTAAGAAAAAACACCAGGTTTTATTGTGTGTTGAACACCTTTAGTGTTTTAGAACAACAGTCAAACAATACAGGAAACAATATTCCGGAACTAGAATTGTAATGAGCACTGTGCATACCTGATAATGGAATCACTATCAGAAACATTTGAGCAATTGCGTGCCTTGAGATTTAAATTTCCGACTTGCTGCAGCCTGTAAGTTCGATTATGCCTTTCCTTGGCCCATCACAAATGCTGAACTGCCGCTAAAGTTTCACACGAAAACGAATTCAAATGAGCAAAAAACAGGGGCACTTACGACCCCAAAAGTCGGCGGAACCAAAACCATTGCCCACACCACATCACATATAACTATCAATTTTAAATTTATATAAGTTTAAATCGGTGCGCCAATGGTACCGGTGATCGTTGAATATGAATAATAAATCAATATAATAATAATCGTTCACATTCATCCATAACTTCAGTTCTATTAAAGATAAAAACTACTGTTTTGTTTTATTTTAAAGTTAAAAGACGTTATTTAAAAAAATAAAGTTGATAAAACTTATTAACAAATTGCTAATGTTATAAACAAATAAAATGTTTTTTAGTATTATGTAACCCACGTATTATGTAATGAGTTTATAGTATGACCATCGTGTTCTACGTTTAGTTTTTTATAAAAAACGTATTTTTAATTAATGGAGAAGTGATTGTTACTGTTAAATAAATAAATTAATTTAGCGAGCGCGAGACGACAAAAATATCCATATATGGGTCATTCTTTTACATACCGAACAGATTGAGCTTAATTTGAAAAATTTTTACGGGTTCTATATAAAAAAAATATACGTGTTCGAGGATTTTTTCTTTTTCTTTTTTTGGAAAAATAGAGCGGATCTAAATTTCGAGAATTTTGTGATTTTCGGCTTGAAAACTTATTTTCAAAGATTCATAACTTCGGTTCTGGTAAAGATCGACTCTTTTTTTTGTTTTATTTTAAAGTTTAAAGATTGTAACGACGGACTATTTTCAATTTTGACTCTAAAATAATAGTATTCATATTTAAAGAAATTCGCTAATAATTTATTAATTTATTTCTCTTGCAATTAATTGTGCAAAAATATTGAAAAAAGTTAAGCGTATTTTCTTCAATTTTTTTTATTTTTTGTATCTAAAAATTCTAAAATATATTTATTTAATTATTTAATTTGCATCCTTAAAAAATTAAATTTAAATTAATACACAATACTCTGCCGAAAGGATAAACGAAGTATTGGTTTCATATATAATGAATTTTATTCTTTGGGTAATTGACCAATGCTCGGTCGTATTATAAACTTTTGAGAATAAAATATCTCATCAAATACTTACTCAATAAACTGCTACTAATATGAATAAATTACTCTTGATAGTAACTATGTTAAATCATCGAAACGTTGAGTTATTTTTTTAGAATAATCTTGAAAAATAAAACTGTTTTTTTTATAATTTATGTATTGGCTTTATTATTCTCATACGCAACTTTGGTTTGGTGGCCAAAAACAAACCAAATATCTGCTCAGACAGTGCTCACAAAAAATACAGAGACTTGTGTGTCTCTGTGCCACAGGTATTTATAACCACCACAACATCTGCAATGGAGATACTTCTCCTACTTCCTCCATTGCAACTTTGCATCAGATATACAGCAGCATCTAGTGCTCATAGAGTGCAGCTAGTCGAAACACTCAAACCAAGGAACCTAGCCGATCATCTAACGATCCTCTCGGAACTGCAGAACGAAGTGGAGACCTACCGCATTTCAGACTGTATTCAAATATCGTTGATCTAGCAAGATAGACGGTGTTTTGTCAAAATAGAAGCCAAGGAAGGGATCAAAAGCTACTTACAATCATTACCATCCAAATTCCAATGCCAGCATGTGGCTAAACGGGCGTTAGCACTGGGTGTACCCAAAGATATATCTGCAAAAGTACTTCAAGCCGAAACATTTTTCATCAACTAATGTGCAATGCTGTATGCCGAAAAAGAATACGGCAACACAGATATATACATTATTTCTGATAGTCAGGTGACGCTATTGACTCTAAATTCGACGCGCTTCAATTCAAAACTGGTATGAAAATTCTACCCAAATCTACAAAAAAAATGCAGAAACTACAATTACACTTGTGTGGATATTTGGTCACACAGGAATACACGGCTATGTAGTTGCAGACTTGCTAGCCAAGAAGGGCACCACTACAATGTTCGTCGGTCCAGAACCGTGCTTTGGACTACCTAAGAGTTCGCTGAAATGCGTTATTCAAAGCGGGGAACAAAAAATAAATAACTATGGAGTACGCAGGATGGTCTACTGCATTAAAAAAGTTTCTAAGCAACTTTCCATTCTCCCCTCTTAAAACAATCGATCTTAAGAGAGAGTCTCTGAAGATATTAACATAGTGCGTGACAGCACACGGTTCGATATAGCACAACCTTAACAAATTGGGCCTTGCTTCCTCTGACATATGCAGATTCTGCAACTCGGAGGCAGAAACCATGGAACACATTATCTGTAACTGCTCTGTACTGGCATGGGGCAGCTAAATTAAGCTCCGTGAAGGAAGACTACCACTTCCTCTACCTCAATCCAGCTAAATGACTATGTTAACGGGCTCAGATTCCTCCACATTGCACATTCTGCGGTGACATCGACGTCATCTGCAATATAACAACATCATGGTCAAGCACAATAGATATTTAGGTGGCAGTGCTACTCGAACTTGCTACCTAAGTAGTTTAGCTTCGAAAGCCCCCTAATAAAAAAAAATATAATCAGTTCCATGGTGTCAAGTTTTCAAACCTCAATTAATAATGATTTAGTTTATGTCAAAGCTAGCGGAAAATAATAGAAAATAAACAAGAATAACCGATTGTAGTCCAAAGTGATATTAATAAATTAAATATTTATTAGTTCGCATGCTTCAAATATATGTACACTACCGCTCAAAAAAATAAATACACTTCAATTTTTACCGTTATTTTGGTATACTGATAATTTCCAACTTAGTAAATGTCAATAACGTTAATGTATGTATGAGTTACTTCTGTGGCATTTTTTCCTTAATATAATTTCCCTGAGATTGCTATGATATGCAATTTTTTCGTATTTTTTATGTTTCGATGCATTTGATTTCTATTTTTTCTTAAAGTGCAATTTCATTTTAAGTGTGCTGTTCTTCAAAAATAATTTTAAAGGTGTTTTGTTTGTATTAATCAGTGTATTAATAAGCTTGTCTATGTAAGTATAGATTTAAAATATAAGTAATTATGTACTTATTAACTGTATTCTTCAAATCATGTGTTTATGCAGCGTTTCGATTAGAACGGCAACATCAATGGGGCGAAAAAAAATATAACGCCTGAAAAACGTAGTATAATCATTTTTCTACATAAATCGGGACATTCTATACCCGATATTCATAAAAAATTAGGCATTTCCATAGGTACTATTCAAAACGCAGTAAGGATATATGGTGCAACGGGGAACTACCAGAGTCGTAAGGCGACTGGTAGACCCAAAGTAACCACAAAACGGGAAGATATTGAGCTTATTTGCTCCAGCATAAGAAATCGACGAAGCACAGCGCCCCAGCTGACCGCTGAAATGAATAACGATCGCTCATATCCCGTGTCCGTTTCCACAGTAAAGAGACGATTGAAAGCTGTAGGTTTATGTGATCGAATAGCGATGAGGAAACCCCTACTACGGCCTCTAAATAAAGTAAAACGATTAATATGGGCTAAAGAACATGTTTTTTGGTCTGTCAATCAGTGGAGAAAAGTCTTATGGAGCGACGAATAAAATTTCAAATTTTTGGGTCACATAGACGAGTTTTTGTTCGTAGACGGGAGGGTAAACTCGGTTTAGAAGACTGTATCATACCAACATACAAATACGGTGGAGGTTCTGCAATGGTTTGGGGTTGTTTCGGCAACAACAAAACAGGAGATCTTATAAAAATAGAGGGTATCTTGAAAAAAGAAGGATATTTTAAAATTTTAGAGCAAAATGTTCTGCCATCTGGGCGTCGTTTGATTGGAAGAGGATTTGTTTTTCAGGAAGATAATGATCCCAAACATTCCTCTAAGTTATTCCCGAATTTTATAAAAGTAAAGTAGAAACGAAGACTCCATAATTATATGATATGGCCTCCACAGTCTCCGGATTTAAATCCGATAGAATTGTTATGGAATAAACTTGATCGTAGGGTTCGAGAGAAAGGTCCAACATCGCAGAAAAATCTCTGGAAGCTGCTACAACAATGCTGGATTCAAATAACTCGAGAAACTCTGGATAAACTTTCCAAAGAATGCCCCGATTATGCCGCACTCTTATTAAAGCAAAAGGTGGATTTTTTAAGGAATCTCGAATTTAAGAAAATTGATGCAATATTTGTTTTTTTTTTATATGAAATTTGATAGATAGTAATAAAATGAAATAATTTGTTATTTGAAGTAGTTGTTCATTGTGCCTCATTCGAAAATTCTTGGAAAATTCAAAATTCACTGGTGTATTTATCTTTTTGAGCGGTAGTGTATACAGTACACAGTTATTTTTCTGTTATCATCTAATCAAATTTGTAACACAAATGGAAATAATTTAAATACGAGAATAGAGAAAAAATGATTTCGAGGCAAAACTAAGTAAAAAATTTTCTAAGTGAAATATTTCGTCTGTACTTCGACTCGGGTCCGTAAAGTTGAAAATCTTCTCTCAGTCGACTCTTCAAATATGTTTCATCGCACGAAAAGCTACAAAGCAACAAGCATGTCTTAGAATATTGAGTAAAAGTAACATTCATAATAATAAGTTTTTGGTTTGTACAGATTATGAAGAACAGAACATATATATGTACACAAAAACATTGTAAAATAAGAAAATTCTTTAAACAAATAAAATTTTAATAATTATATTGAAAATAAATAATATAAAAAATCGAAAAAGGGGTTGATAAGAAAATAAAATAGAAAAATATAATGTTCATGTAAAAATAAGATTTACATTCTGGAACGAATAGAAAAAGCCAACAAAAAAAAGATAATGACTTGCGCTCTATCATTTTTCAATTCTATTTGTTGTTAAAATATAACAATTGTTTTTTTTTTTTTCCTTTTTCCGATTTTCCATTTGTTGATTATCTTCAAAGCCAGCGGTGTATTACAGCTTATACATTTAGAACGTTTTATTTGATATTTATTCTTCCTTTCTATATTGTTTAACTAAAATTACCGACAGATCGGAAACAAAATTTAAATATTTTGTTTTATGAAAAACAATTTCGTTTTGAATAAAGGATATACAAAGCTATCATTATAAATGAATGAAATCTACGTTAAACATTTTAATCTTTTGATTATCTTTCATTGTGAATATATATTATAGAACATGTGTTTAAGAGTCAATGATGATTTTACAAAAAAGAAGGCTAATTTACTCTAGTCTACAAGCTTCTCATAAATAAGTAATATTTTCGTTAAACTTCGCCTTACATATGATAAACAGCTCCGGACCGTTTAATTTTAGCGCTCTTTATAAACTTATGTCAAAATCTTTTTCTAGGCTTTGGTTATAGTGTAAATACAAAATAATATAGCCAAACTTAGCTTGTGTTCGGGCGTCCGCCCCTTTTTATCACTTTGTCCATAAAGCGTTAAAAATCCAAATTTTCATAATCAAATCTTTACTACTTAATTATGTTAGGATAGAAAATTCTAGAATTCTACGAGGAATAGAAAAAAGTGGAACGTAGCCTAACATGAAGGAGAAATTTAACTTCTCACGAAGCGGCAAATATCCCTGACATTCATCAAGCTAAAGTTCATCATATCATGTAGGAAGGTTGCACCTAAATATTTACGCCAGACAAAGATATGCGCCAGGCTGGTGAGGAAACGATTCTTCCTCCTCTTCATCACTGCAACTGCGGCGATAATCGTGTGAGAAGCCCCGCAGTTTACAAGCATATTTCTCAATAAATCAGTGTCTATTGATGACACCCAAACCCAACTTTGACGATTCCTTTATAACAGTTTATTAGACGTTAAATGAGCCTTTTCAAGCCTGACCGGCTTATTATCATACATTCAATTTGACGGTCGCCGTTTGGTGCGCCGATTAGTGCGAACCCAGCAACTTGAATAAAGGAAGTGGTATTTCCGTATTTTAACCCAAACTTCGGCTAGGGTTAAGGGTTATGTCTAGGCCAAAACTCCCGATATTGTAAGCCTGCTTTTTTTTTTAGCACAGAAAAAATCGTGAACTTATAGCGCCATTTTGAAATTAAAACTAAAAAAATTTAATCAAAAACTTTGATCTATTTTTTCCCTATTTCAATGTTCATTGTTATTTGAATATGACGTGAATCAATAGGGTTATGAACATTGGGGGCTTTGTCTAGGCATATAAAACCCAACAATCGACTTGTTTATTTTTCGTGTATTTTTACTGTATATTTTATATTCATTAAAACCTATTAAACTTTATCATATTTCTAACCTATAGAACCGCGTGAACTTTCATTATTATGATTAGAACCGGCCATCACACCATAATCCCATACATCAATGTTGGCGGGAATTATTAAAGTCTCCGTCCCCGTCTCCGTCGAATATATTGACGTCTCCCTTTTTGAATTAGTTCAGTACTATAATAGTAACGTGTCTTATACGTCCAAAAATGGACTTCCAGTTAAATTAGCTATCCAAAATAAAACCAAAGAAATCCGTCTTGTTTGTGACCATCAGGTTATTTCTATTAAGGGTGTGAATGTTAAATATAGGCCGTATCCTGGAGAAGAGGATGAAATCGATTTTCGTGTATTGATATACAAAGTTCAAAGCTATCAGAGCTTTTGACCTTTTGAAGAAAGGCCTCTCCTGTAAGACCGGGAGAATTTTTTACAAACTTTGGAGTGGGATCATACCATATACTAACCCTGACGACGTTGCTTGTACATATTAGGTCGGTTCTGCTTACAAGAGACTCTTCCATGCTCAAGTGCGCAAGAATACATGTGTGTGTTACCTTTGCAGACGTTAAATATTCTTCAAATTATTTTTCGACTCATAGACTTTAAAATGAATGCAAGGCTGATTTCTGTTTTGCAAAATCCATACTGCGATGTGACCGAGCTTAGCTCGGTGAAAAGAAAGACAGTTTTTTTAATCTCTTTCGCAAAACAACTTTAATTTCATTTTTTTTTAATTACTTGGCAAATTGTTATTTAGTTTTATTTCACAAAAGTTATTATTTTTGGTTTTTGATACAATAATTTCCACTGAAAAACAAAATGTCAAAATATGGAGGAGCTGAAATTTCACAGCTCTGAGACATCAAGACTTCGGTCTGGGTTAAGGATTCGTTTTCGGCAAAAATCTTTTATTTGGACATTACGTGTGTTCCATTTACAACATTTTCCTTTACTTTTGTACTAAATTCTGTTTTCAAGGTTACCATCTCAAATGATGGTAAAGATATATAACAAACTTACGCATCTATTTACCACCAGAGTATTTGTCGCTTTGAAGAAAAATTTCTAATATTTTTCATCAAATGTTTATACAAATATAAAATTTAAAGCCTAAATGTCAAATTTCTGTCCAGCTTTGTTTAATTGTTTTCATTTTGCATGAATCATAGTTTCAATTTTCAGAAATTTTTTAATATCTAATTAATTTTCTTAAATTTTACAAACTCAAAATAAAATTTAAACGTAAAATTTTACCAAACTAATAATTTTCTTTTACGTTTTTTAACAATATTGTTTTTCAAAATTGTCATAACAATTTATTGTCACACAAAATGTCGGAAACGTGTGGTAAGAAAGAATTTGAGTTGTAGTAGATCAAAAATCTAATACACCTCACATTTATGTCATTCCATTTAAAATTTGGTTCGAGTAGCAAGTTTACCTAAAAGGAACACGGGTATTCTTTTTAGTTTTGGGCAGCGATGTATATCAAACATAAAACTTTAACAAAAACACAAGTTTTTTTATCTCTGTTTAGAAATTTATTACAAAACTAACACGAAACATCACTACGTTGAAGGAAAATTATAACAGATCATAAATTAACATAATTTAGTGCAAATATGATACAATCAGCAAACTACTCAAAAACCTCTTTATTAAGCGTTTCGAGAAAATATTACAAAATCAAAAATTAATTTTTCTTTCAAAAATATTGTAAAAATTATAATAAAATCAAAAATTGAATTTTTTTTTAAAAATTATAACAAAATCAAAAATACAAACTTTTTTCGAAACTCCAAAAATATTCCAAAAATCAGAATAACATAAAATATTCAAACATTTTCTAAATTCTAAAAATATTCCAAAAATCTTATAAAATCAAAAATTGAAACTTATTTCAAAATTCTAAATACATTCCAAAAATTAAAAATTTAATCTTTTTCCAAAATTTTAAAAATATTGCAAAAATTATAACAATATTAAATTATAGCAAAAATTATAATAAAATCAAAATTTTGAACTTTTTCAAAATTCTAAAAATATTCCAAAAATTCTTACACAGTCAAAAATTGAAACTTTTTTCAAAATTCTAAAAATGTTTATAAAATTCGAAATATTCATATTCAAAAATTCTATTTTTTTCAAAATTCTAAAAATATTGCAAAAAATTTCCATGTCCAATTTTCATGTTCAATTGCATTTCATGTAATACAAATAATTAATTTTATTTTTTTTTTCTAAAAAAATTAAAATTTTTTTATCCAATATTTATACAATATTTTTACAATATTTAGCACAGACACTCATCTTCAGCAAAATTTATTATAACTATTCCAAGTATTCGTGACGTTGAAAAAATCGATTTTATTTTGCATATCTTAAGCTTAAAGCCTTTAAGAATATGTACTCAAATTTGTTCAAAATTAAAATTATTTTCGGAGTTACAGAGGCTTTTTTGACACGGCAACTAAACCGGTCGGGCGGTGTAAATTAAACACTAGACGGCAGACGTTGCCCAATCACCTGAAAACAAGTCCCTTTGGGAATTTCTTCCATACTCCAAAATTATTTGGAAATCTATAAACCGAAGATGATTATAATGTATTTTGTTGTAGTTATTTCATGTTAAGTCTTCAGTTCAGTTTTATTATCATTTTAATCTTAGATATCCCGAAACAGCACAGGAACCTCTGATATTAACTTTAGCGAAATACGACACTGTACAAGGTAATCCAATAATGCGTTAGGAAGTTAAAATGTCTTACTCTTATAGTAATCTCGATTTTCATTACAGTATAGCGCCTTATGATTCATTTGCCGGGTTCGCCGGGCCGTCGCTTCACCAGCCTATAACTTTTCGAATTTTTGATTTTTTTTTTTGTATTCTTGAAAATTCAATAAACATTCTTTACAAAAATGGATACTAAAAATATTTTGCTATTTTTTAGGGTTCCGTACTTTAAGAAATTAAAAACGGTATCCTATTGGTGGGACTCGTTGTCCGTCCGAATTTCTACATAACCTCACAAACTGTGAGTGCCATCAATTTGAAATTTTCTACAGGTTTAAAATGTAATTGTCCTTACCTACTGAAAACAAAAAAATTGTAAATATGTATTTGTTTTATCTATATTTTATGAACATTGATAAGGAGATAGCAAAACAAAGGTTTATTTTAAGGAATCGAGTTTGATTTAGAATAACCGAAAAAGATTGAAATATTTAAAAAAAAAACTACTCGACTGCTTAATTTTTGATTTATTACCAAAAATGTGAGGTTTTCATCCTGCTCCCTCCCCTTTTACTTCGATCAATTTCGAACAAAAGAAAAAATTTTGAAAAAATTCATGGTTATAGGAAATTTTGTAAAGAGTGAATAAAAACTATAGTGGTGTGCTCATCATTGAAAATCTTATTTGAAGATGGTGGAGAATGGAAATTTTGAACAAAAATTATTTTTGACCCTGGCGACTGTCATATGAATTCTTGGAATTTTTTTCTAGTCCAAAACGATTTTTATTGTAATTTTCAAAAGCACCGTTGTTGATTTATTTCTAAAATTGTATTTTTGAGAACTTTCCTCATAGAATATTATATACACGGAACCCTCGAGCGAGCTATATTCGCACTTCTCCGACTTTTTATCCTACTCTAAAAATGCCTAAATACCTCTATACCAGAATTCCCTCTTAATGCCAGCCAATATATGTATATGATCAGATTAATACTTAGTTACATGACTGTGGTACATCCAATGACCATCTGGTCGCGTTGATGGTGTGATAACTCAATAATGCTTTAGGAAGTCAGAATGTCTTAGAATTTACTCGAATTCCATTACTCATTACAGTATAGCACCCCATGATTCATTTGTCGGTTTCGCTGGGTCCTCTATTCACCAGCCTATAACTTTTCGGTTTTTTTCAGCCTATATTTTTTTGGTGATGTTTTTTGATGTTTCTCGAAATGGCAATAAACATTCTTTACAAAATGGATAGTAAAAATATTCTTCTATTATTTTTTATTCTAAAGAATGCCTTAAATTTAGACCTTTACACCTAAATGCCACCTTAATGCCAGTCAATATAATATAATTCTGCTCAATTTTTATTGCTGAAAATTCCTCGTTTATATTGATGGTAGTTGGCTTCTCATCATTCCTGACATACTTAAGCTTAGTTATCTTGAGATCAGAATTGATATATTTAAATATTTTTAAAAGCTTTTTTGCGCACTCAGATTAACAATATTCTAAAAACGAACTCTCGATCGGCTTGGTATGTCTTTCGCTCTCTTTTACTCACTGAATATTGACTGTTATTATTCCAATGCCAACCATCATCTCTACAGATCGGAACCAACTTGGCGCTCTGGCTTATTAATTTTGAGAAGATGTCAAAGTTGATTAGTAGTTAGAAAAAATTATTACTATTACAAAGCTCACAAGATAACCTACCTGGCTAGATTTTGTGATTTTTTGTGGTCAATCAAAACATAGAACATCTTTATCCGTTTTGTATGCTTTTGCAGGAGCATCTAACCGTTTAAATATTCACCGGCTTTTTCCTCCTTTTAAAAGATTTTAAAAAATCAAAGAGACCTGCTTTCCTTGTGTATGTGCTACAATGCTTAGTATCTCAACTATTATAACTGACACTAGCAATGTTTACAGAAATAAGTCTTATGACAAGATTCTTGTTAACATTCTGCCTCAGCTTTTAAATACGATCTCCTTTTTTGTTAGGGCTCCGTTTTTTATACGGAACACTATTGGTGAGAGTACAACGTGTTTTTCACATTATTTCGATTATCTCGTGAACCATTAATCCGATGAACTTAAAATTTGAGGTGCTTATCCACACAAGATGGTGGGTTAAAAAATAAATAAAGTTGTGTTCGTTTGTTTTAAGGAGGTACGATGTAAAGCCTTTGAAAACATACATTTTTTTATCGAGACGAGTAGGGTATCATATGAAAGGGCTTCATTTCAGCATTATTTAAAAATATATTTTGGAATTTTACACCTCACCATTTTTGTATAATTTCGAAAAATGACGTTTTCTGGATGTTTTATTGCCCCGAATAACTCCGACCCTACTTCATCGAAAATCTTGAAATATATTTAGAATGATAGAAAATTGAGTAGGTTTTTAATGAAAAATAAAGAAAAGTGGCAGATACTCATAACTATATTTATTAAAGGGGTGGGAATGTTAAGGGGTAAAAACATCATTTAAAACCAGGTCATGTGGGGTGTCATTTGAAAGAGCACTTGATTTTAGAAATATTGTCATTTTTTTTAGAATTTTGCAATGCATAGTTTTTGAATTATTATCAATAAAGTGACACAAAAAGTTGGTCCCCCCCTTGCATTTCGAGTCTAATTAACAGAAAAATCTGAAAAAATTCACAGAGACAGGAAGTTTGATAAACTCTGAACGAAAAATATAGCGAACTCTCAAATAATTATATTTTTGTGCTTTTAAGGGATTGGGGTGGGGAAGGGTGAAAAAAATCTTTTTTGACCCAAGCGAGTGGGGTGTCATTTGAAAGAGAACCGAATTTCAGAAACTTTGCAATTTTTTTTAGAATTTTGCGGTACACAGTTTTTGAGTTATTCTAAAAAATGTGCAAATTCCAGACCGTTCCACCCCCCCCTACGTTTTGACACTGATAGACAGAAAAAATTGAAAAAATTCATAGAGACAGGAAATTTGCTATATTTTGAACGAAAATTATAGCGAACTCTCAAATAATTATATTTCTGTGTGTTTAGGGGATGGGTGTAAGGGGGGTAAAAAAACTTTTTTTGACCCAAGCGAGTGGGGCATTATTTGAAAGAACACTGAATTTCCAAAACATTGCAGTTTTTTTTAGAATTTTCCGGTACACAGTTTTTGAGTTATTCTAAAAAATGTGCAAATTCCAGACATTCTTTAGAATTCTGCGATGCACAGTTTTTTAGTTATTGATAAAAAAAAGTGCTATTTTAAGTGTATGTATACCACCCCATATTTCGACGATGATTTATAGAACAAATATTCCCTATTTAGACCATTAAAATACTGGTTAAATCTTTCTTTAGCTAACATAAACAGTTATGGATAAGATTTAACCTCAAGTAACATTTTTGATCAATGTAGATGTGATTGACATTTACGATTGACGTTTACGATTAAACATTTATTCTGTTATGCGTCCATAGTCTGACGATATAAAGACTTTACAACATAACTTTATGTCATTTATTTTTGATATTGTGTTCTTTTACATTAACGGAACCCTTGGCGAGCGAATTTTATTCGCACTTGTCCGACTTTTTTTATTTGTATTCATTTCATATCCCACGGGTAGTGGGGAAGGTTTGCCGATATCCAGGTAATTTCGTTTGAAACTGATCTATTTAAATACACTCCCAGCCAGGCATTGGTGCATAGTATATTGATCCAGCACAGTTGCTAGTCTTTAGCATGACTGGCCCCACACTTACATCGTTTTAGTGCCACGGCAACAAGCATTGTAAAGTATTTTACAGACAAACAAAAAATTAAATAAACATTTACCTACCTTTTCTTCTATTTATTGATTTAATTACGTCCCATTTTTATTTCTAGAATTCTCGTATTATTATTAATTCAAACCATATACTTCTATTACGAGCAAAATCGCTTCTTTGCTATAGATTGGTTGGTGAGCAGATGTCGATTACCGTGTAAAGTTTTAAACTTTGATTTTTACAATAAAAAATTTCAAATACACACAAAGAAAGTATGTTAACAGCATGTTAACTACGTTAACATTCACGATTAAAATGATTACTAATATACAAAAATTGATTATTCTTACGAAAAAAGTTATATAAATTAAAGGTATCGAACCTCTTAGCTACGAACAAACTAATGCTGGTAAGGGGTAATATCCTGAAACATTTTTCTACCTCTTAAATTAACATGATTTTATCATAAATGAACTTCACTTAAGGTCTTATAAGGATTAACCGAAAATTCCCACAACTCTCATTGATTTTTCCGACTTTCATTCACAAAATTAATATTATATTATATATCGTAATATATCAAACATAAATAATAACCTATTATTATAGTAATAATCAATATTTATAAGCCTTATCCTTTAAAACTTATGTAATTCATCGATTCAAGTTTAAAGTTTTCATTATTATGTCACGTAAACTAATAATAATATTCCGATTCGCGCGATTGAAATATTAACTTAAATGATCAATCAATATTATAATAAAATTAGTTTTGAAATTGTTCTCCATGGTATATGTATTATTTGTGATACTCAACATACCAGTATGTTTGCGAAAACACAATTAAATAAAAAAAGGTTAAATTTTTGCAACAAATGCACAGCATTTGATGTATATACTGTTGATTTCAGAAACATAAAAAAATATTAAAAATAACTAATAAATAATAATGTTTGCGGTAGCGCGAAAAAAATTTATATTATAAATTTAAAATATGATACAAACAATTCAATTATTTTTTTAAAAGGATTAATAATCATTAAAAAATAAAGAAATTTAAGTCAAAATTGATGTGTTATTTAAAAGCTTTAAAAGCTCTTAGGTCAAAAGGTTTAATCACTGTTTTTTTAATTTTATTTAAAAAAATATTGATTTTAGTCTTAAGATGGGATAAATGATTAATAAAAATGGTAAATAAAAATTAGTTTTTATTTATTGCAGCAAAAAAAATTTTTTTATATCGAAAGTTAATTTTATATGATGAAGATGTATTATGAGAAATGAAATTAAATTGTTCATCGTTACTGAATTAAAAAGTATGTATTTTGATGGGAAAAAAGTTTGTGTATGGCCTATGGTTTTTGTTAAAAAATAATTACACCTAAGAAGTGTTGCAGAAATGTTAGTTTGATATTTACCGAACTATTCGATAACTCGGTGACATTTATTCTTACAGTATCCATTTATTATAACAGACTAACATATTTCGTTATACATAATTTACTTAAAGATTTGGTAATAGAATTCCAAGTAGCTAGTCTGATTGTATTAGATAGAGATGGGCAAGATGCAAGAGCATCCCATACAAGGTTGTACAACTGGTCCAGTTATGGTCCATTACTGGCCACCAGTAATGCAGCAATGGGCGAGTACTGGTAACCACGACTGGGCCATTAACATAATTTTACTGGATGATAACTTCAGAAAATAAATGGCTGCCATTCATAACCAGAGAAAAAAAACAGCAACGGCCCATACAAGGTTGTACAGTTGGCCCAGGAACGGACCAATAATGATGACCAGTATTGAGCAATGGCCGATTACTGACCGCCATGACTAGGCCATTAAAAAAATATAAAATATTATTATAGGCAATTTTAAATAAATTAAATACAAAATAATTTAAAATAAAATAAAAATGTTTAATGAAAAAATTTAAAACTTATACCAACCTAATGAATATGATCATAGTCTCACAGCTGAGAAGCGATAACTAAACTACAGGAGAAAATTTTTCAAATACGTATTTCTAAAATGGTATTGTTTACCGTTAGTTGGCCAGTGCTTGGCCAGTCAAAGGTAGTTATATACTGGCTCTTTACTGTAAACGAAAGATCGGCCAATGAATGGTTCTAGTACTGGTCCAATAACAATAGCCAAGTATAGTTCACCATTAATGGACCAATGCTTGGCCGTATTTCATAGTCCGGTAAACCCTGCTTGGGATAATGCCACGCAGATTATATATTTGGAGTAAATTATTTTGGAAGTGCTCAATTGGTCTCAATTGGTTCGGAAAATTTCTTCCAAGCACTTGCTCTAGGACTTTAGATACTGTATTTATATCAGTCCATTGGACTTTCAATCATATCCGCAACATTGTAAAAGTCTGAAAAACAAATGATCGACGAATCAAAGTCTAGCAACATTTTATTCAGAAGAGTTTTATGTAATACTCAGCTAGCCAATTATGGGCTCTGAAAACTTCTATTTCGCTTCTTTGACGCTTCTATGTGGTTACCTCCGGACAACGGATATTATAATGCCACTGATATCTTTAGAAACTCTAGAAGCTTGAAACAAAACTGAATTGTTGATTCTTTAGAACAATTTTAGAAAAAGAACGAGCATAAGGGAACAACTCCGAAATATTCGATCGGAGAAACGGAAAAGTATCTTATTATAGACTATCGGAAGAATCGGTCGTAGCATGGTAACGATTATGGGAGCAAATGAGATGGAAATGGTGATCAATACATGTAATTAAAGTTGTTAATTATGATTTTGTTGTTGTGTTTGTGAAAATTTAAATAAAATTTTCAAAATCTTTCACTCATTTAGTTTTTCTTTGAAAAGTGGAAAAAAATTTAACCACATGCTCATAAAAAGTAGGTCCTACTCACATTTCAACGATATCAGACAGGCAAAAAACTGAAGTAAAAAATTAAAATCGTTGCAGATTATAGAGCTTTCAGTTTAATTATAACTCGCTCCTGGAATCATCTTTTTGTCAACTCATACCACGATCAAGTTGTACACGACTTTGATTAGACCAATATTGATGTATGGGACACAAATGTTAACTCTTACACAAACTAATAATATAAAATCTTACATTTGATTTTTCGTCAAACAAATACAGATGACGGTGAACGCAGGGATACAATTTTATTTTCAATACAATTTTAAAGTCGAATAATTGCGAGAAGTGCGTAATATTTTAGGGTATTACGTAATGTTTGTTCATGTCCCGGGAAAGCTCGTGCTCGATTTTAATCGAAACTTTACCAACCACCAACACGTTGATTTGCCGGTTGACCGATACGATACTCAGTCAATATAGGTGATAAATTAGAAATCTCTGAGGTGATCACCGGTAAGAATAATATAAAATTAAATTAAGTTTACATGTAAAACTCGACCAGGGAATTGATTGAATTGTTAGGTTCTTACAGAGAGAAATACTTGCTGACAGCCAACGTTCCAAGTTCATCTAGCCAGGATGTTCAAATGTTAACATAACCTAAAATATAAACAAAGAATAGAATTAATAAATGTAATATACAATAAAAATAAACAAACGTCAAAATGATATCCACATAAGTCAGCTGATCAATTTATATTTTATACCAATTTAATATGGTGTTGCAAAATTAAAATTTATTCAAAATAATTAAGTTCAGTGGAATTCGTTTCGATGTTTTTTGTTGTAAAACCTTACATTATACTAAATTGGAAACCTTGTGTTCTTTAACCGCGAAAAATATACAGTGACTAATTTTGGAAAAAAGATCGGTCACTTGCAATCCATACCGTGATTGATGTTATTACCAAATTCAATTTTATCTTACCAAGTTTACCAAGTTTAATTAATCTTTAATTAATTTATCTAAAGTGTTAAAAAAGTTAACCATATTTTGTAGTAATAGTTTATGCAATTATTTTTTTGTTAAAATTAATAAAATACTTAAGGACAATTTTTTTAAATCCAGGGTTTGAACATTTTATTTGAACATTAATAAATACAATTTATTTATAATAAATTTTGAATGAGTTTTATTTGTTTATATTTTGTGCCATTATTTATAAAATTAAAGATACAGGTCTCATCTCATCTACCATCAAATACAGTTAGGTTCGTTTGGACATGTTATACAGAATATTAAAAAAAGATGTATGTTTGTAAAACGTAAAGTGTCGCTTAAAAGTAGACCTAATTGAACACAGAGTGCTGAACGACAGATGACCTTAAAACATTTAGTTCCTGGTCAACCTTCATATAGCTATTGGACCATCCCTATTGGATAACATGTAAAACCAAAAAAGTGCCTTTAGTGAGCCGAGACTGATTATAGACGTTCAAAACATGTCAAAGTATAGAAATAATTCTAACATGATAGTTGATGTTCTGTTCTTTATATCGTTAAGAAAATGCTCAGAAAATCTTTCTAAAAATGCTCAGAAAACCGTAACATGAATATTATCATAATATCCATAGTCGTGGTTAGTTTTATTTAATTAATTAATTGGATTTCGATACTTCACAATATCTATTAAAACTACAACTCAAACATGTTGGTGTTGCTATTTTGTTATAATAGCTTTGTTTTTTCAATGTCACAGATTACCAAAAAAGAAAAAGAAAGAATAACGTAAATTCACTTTGTATCTATATCCATGATTGTTCTATAACCGGGATTACATGGAATATTTACAAACCTTTTCTTTACTTGTTCGTTAAATGCTTACAATTTGTGGATAAAACCTCATCAATGCATTGAATATATATTATATCATCTTTTTATAAATAAAACAGCAGCAATGAAATAACATCTAAAAATATAGAGGGGCTGAAATCTCACAGCTCTGAGATATCAAGACTTCGGTCTGGGTTAAGGATTTTGATATAGTTTTGGGCAAAAAACTTTTATGAGGACATGGTTTTTAGTTTTGGGCAGTGTAGTGCCAATGATAGTATAACACTACTATATGATAAAATGTAGTGCCACTAATGCGTTGGTACACTATTTATAATAAATTGCACTGTAATGCAATTTGTAGCAGTCTGAGACACTAAAACACCACTAATGCGATTATCAATTTATTTTCTTTGTTTTTGTATTAGTTCATTACAATATGTAGTCTTAAAATTACAGCCTGTTTGTGTTTTAGTTTTTAATCACTTATTATATAATAAATTAAATTTTTGTTTAGATTAATATAGGTTCACTTATTTTATATAATTTTCATTGACATCTATAGTAAAACACTCAAGAACTGCACTTATAATTTTAGTTTTATTTCTTTATTTTAGATTAAGTTATTGTTTTAAATTAATTTAGACTTTAAGTAGTGTTTTTAGTCGTTATATAGTATTAGACTTATTGATAGAGGTTCCGATTATAGACTGGTCGACTACCTAAATACTTGTTTTATCGATTCACTGTTTGACTTGTTTTATTTTTTAAAACGATTCACTTAATTGTTACAAAACGACTGTATTGATTTGAATTTTAAAATTGACTCTCAAAAATGACTGTTTTATTGATTTTCTTGTTATCGACTACTTCTTAAATTAATTAAATAATTGTTACTGAACGACTGTCTGATTATTCATTAAAATATTACTTATATAATTAAAAAAAATGATTACTCGTTGATTATTGTTTTTGAAATCGAAACAACTGACCTACTGATTTTGTTTTAATTAAATTTTATTTAATGCCAATGTCGCGAATTGATTTTATTTAAATTAAACGATATTAAAAAATATTTTAAAATAACCCAGAAAAAGGTAATTAAAAGGTAGGTTATGAAATATTTGTTTTCAATTTTAATAGAGTTTTAGGTCAATTGTTTTTATATTCATGGGTAGGAATTTAGAAGATATTGCGAATATACTTTGAGAGGTTGTTGTAGGAAAACTATGTAATTTGTTTTACTACATTCCTCCCCCACGGTATAAAAAATTTTGTTTTCATCGTTAGAGCTAGTTAACGATGAACACAAAATTTTACCAAATTATGTTTGCTTTTGAGAAAAAGGAAAGAGAAAAAAAAAATAAGTGAGTAACGTTATCTTAGTCTTATCTTATAAATATTGAATAAATTATGTTTTTATCGTCGTAATAAAATTAAGAGGGGCCCTTATAATTATAATTTGTATTATAATAATATGTATTTATATTAATTTAATTTTGTTTAATCCATGCTATGTACTATAAATATTTAATAAATTTAATCGGTTTACAATTGTTTTGGGCCGTCAAGTTAAATTGCTTGTTTCTGTATGATTACAAAATAATTATTTTAATTTAATATGTATACTAGTGATTGCTTATATTATGCTAGTGATTGCTTATGACTAATTTTAGTAAACTTATTATTTTTATTAGTTGTATCGATAGTTGAAATCGATTTGATAGTAAAATTATTATTTTTCAATTACATATTATTTTTCTTTTAAGCATTTGTATTACTACCTAAAATATAATGTATACTAAATAAAACAAATCAAAATTATTCAGATCAGCTATACTACTTAAAACAAACAAAAATGATTAAAAACATCAAAAAAGAATAATTGAAATTATAAATAAAACTTCTTTTAACATGAATAAATAGAAAAAATGTGTGTGTACAGGCATGTTGCTAATTATAGTTTAATTTCTTGTTTATTCTGTTTTCATTTACTTGTTTTCAAAATAGCCTAAAATTCGAACGGCCGGACAAGCTCTCCACACTTTGTCGTTTGTTTTCTGCAATTGGAAAAATGTAGAGATCCCCTTTTTCTTGTACGAGAGGAACATTTTGTTCTAATCCGTCTACCTGGTCTAGTTTGGTCTCTTTTGCTATGGTTGTTTCGTTGGGCGAAGCTTGGTTTCTGACTGTTTTCGCGACGAGAGGTATTGTCGTTTGGATTTGTCTGTCTTTATTAATCCTGTTCTTACGTTTGAGGATGAGCTTTAGTATGTATATTACTAGTATCACTCCTATAAAACTAACCGTTGAGTATGTAGCTATACCCTGTATTTGTATCTGGTCTTTTTGGTGATTATTAGTTCTGGCTTGTTCTGTTAGTATTAATTTGTTCTCGAGGTCAGTCATTGTGTCATCAGCGTCATTCATTTCTTTGTTGTAACGTTCGTTATGTGTGATTGAAAAAATGTTCCGCGTTGGGTTTGGGGTTATTGTGTATGATGTAAAATTCCATATTTCCTGCCATTTAAGTGGCGGGTATACGGGATTTACTGGTTGTTTCATGTTCAGTTGCTCTCTGTGTTTTATTCTAATAGGGTATAGCTGGTTGTTAGCAAGAACGTCACAGTTTCGGTTGAATTTGATCGTACCTTGTCCGATGAGGCGTTCTGCCGTTGTATTGGCACATGTCACGAAAACGGTTTGTTCCGTTCTGAAAACGTATAAGATTGTATTATGATTTTGTAACTTCACGATTATATCGTTTAAGTTCTTAGTTCTTTTATAGGTACAGTGTGATGCGTTTACGTCGGGGCTATGGTACAGTTGGGTAATGCAGTGTGTTCCAGCACCTATTATTTTAGGAAAAGTTTGTTCGCATAAGTTTATTGTTCTCTGTAGGTTTACCAGTAATTTTTTACAGCTCATCACGTCTCTGTCTTTTAGAAGCATGAATTCGGTACCGAGTGAATTGCTAGCTATATAGTCGGCTTGTAATTCCAATAGAGCAAAAGTGTCGTCCTGTAGTTTTATTGGTAGTGTATAAATTTTACTAAGACTGTAGATGGGCACTTCTGGGAGAGGTATATCAACCTTTATCAGTAGTCTATGGTTTACGTAAACGTACTCGATGTTAATGATCTGTTCTATATGTCCAATTTCTAAAAATTCGTCATTAACATTTTTAGATTTTATTATATTTTGTACTAGTGTAGTCAGGTCAGTAGTTTTTAGTACTAAAGGATGTAGTTTGTTAGATCTGATGGATTGAAGTATGGAAAAGGCGTAATTTTGTTGCTTCTGGATTTTATTAACTTTCAAAAGAGCGTAGTTCAATATAGCATCCATTTCTATTTTTATTTCATTTTTCATTATATCTTGCCACATCGTGTTTTTGAACTCGTTCATTTTACGGCTTAGATTCTCAACTTTCGCTTGGAGTGCGTCCGTCTCATTTCGTAGATTGGTAGTTTCTAGTTTGAACAGATTGTAATTAGATTTTACAACGCTAATCTGGGTTTTAAGTAGTTCGAAGGTTGTGTTGTCGTCATTTTCCAAAAGGTCCAGCTTAGTGTTTATGTTAGCCGCGTCTTCGTCGTCCATAGTACCGAAAAGCCAGTGAGATAGTCTACCTCCCATGTTAATCAGTCCGCGTTTTGTTCTCCTAAGATTATGTTCTAGCTCATATGATTTTGATTTGAGATCACCCAGATAGTCTTCTAGGTCTGTTTTAAGGTTGTTACAGTATGTTACTAGTCTCGTGTCGTTTAACTTTGGGCAAAGTGTTTCAATGAGCTTGTCGCAGGATTCGATGAATTCGAAAGAATCGCTAAAATTCCCTATATTTATTGGTATTACGACTTCCCATGTGTCCGTGTAGAATGATGTGTTACCGATGCCTTCAAACAGAATACCGTTTTGTTTAAGTTCGGTTATCTCGTAGTCTCTTCCTGTGGTAAGTTTCATCACCATTAACAATATCCAGAATTTCAAGAGTTTTGACATGTTTGCTATAAATAGAAACCAATTTTGGTTATGTCACCAACATTTCGCTTTAGCTAAAGATTAGAAATTAAAATATCAGACGGATAACAGAATTTGGAAGGATTGTCTTTTTACATGCTTGTGTCGATGGAACATACGCGGTCGTAGTACGGTATTAGCCTGTTTTTGTGAACTACCTTATGTTGGTTTCCTATCTTGATTGTGCAGTTCACCTCACCGTTTAGCTTTGTAACTTCGTAGGGACCTAGTCGAAGAGCAGACAATTTGTTTTTCCGTGTAGGATTTATTAGTAGAACCTTGTCCCCAACTTGTATGTTAATCGGTCGAGTGTATTTATCGTAATATTTTTTTGTGTTCCTTTTGTATTTGGTAAGGTTTTCTCTGCCGAACTTATGTGCTACCTGTAGTTTATGTTTCAGTTCTAAGAAGTAGTCATCGACGTTGTATAGTGGTGTTGGAGGTTTTTGGAAAGTTGTGGGTAATTCAGCGATGAACCCGAAAAGACATTCGCTTGGTGAAAGTCGAGAAGCAGTATGAGGAAAGTTATTGTGGACATGAGCAGCTTGCCTAAGCCACATGTCCCAGTTGTCTAAGTCATTGTTTATGAAGCACCTAAGGTATTCGGCTAGAGGTCGATGACTCCGTTCCAACACTCCATTCGCTTGTGGGTGATAGGCAGAGGTCTGTAATTTTTTAATGCGTAGGAATTTACATACTTTTTTGAACATTTCGCTCATAAAATTTGATCCTTGGTCTGTTATTAAGGTTTTGGGAATTCGATACCGTGATATGATTTCGTCATAGAATACTCGGGCTACAGTTTGAGCTTACTGATCAGGCATCGCGTAGCAGTCCATGTATCGTGTAAGGTCGTCTTCGAAAGTTAAGATGTATTTGTTCCCTCGGTTTGTGGTCCTCAGGGGTCCAACTACGTCCATATATATTTTGTCGAATGGTTTTTCTGATATCTCCGGTAGTTTTAGCGGCATTTTCGTTAGCTTAGAGACTTTGTTTTTCTGGCAAACCGTGCAATTTTTAATTGCATTTGGCGCAGCCGGTTAGTCCTTTCCGACATAAGGACAGAAAGGAATAGATGAACCAGCCCTCAGAAGCTACTCAGCAGTTAACGAAAAACCTGAGGTCGAGAACAATAAGTGTGACATCATCATCAGCAGCACAAGACAACGGACCATCAGCAACAACGTCAACCACACCAGTGATTACACCAACCACACCAACGAAGGGTAAGTCATTTGTAGTTCCTAATAATTTAGAATTAGTATCAGATAGTGTATTTGAGGAGGCATTGAACGACGGTAAAGCTCTCTCAGATACCCTAAAAAATATAGAGAAAACCTTTTTTACGGTCGAAGAGGCGGACATCAATACTAGGAGACAACTAGAGAACTGTCTAGACAGACTAGAACGTAGATCAACGGACGAAGGATACAGAGAAATGGCCACCAACGCGACAATAAACATTAGTAATGCTCTCAATTTTATCCCAATGCTTGAAGGCAATAACCATCAAGAAATATACGAGCGGATTGATGATTTTATTGCAAGGTGCAAAGGAATGCTCGTCTTATTAACAGACTACGAGAAACAAATATTTCCGGGAATTATCGTGAACGGTTTTCGATCCGAAGTCTTTAAAGCAGTAAGTGGGAAAGAAGTAAAAACACTTGACGAGCTTAGCCATTTACTACGACAGCATTTTAGACCA
This sequence comes from Diogma glabrata, assembly GCA_963693315.1. Taxonomy (NCBI): domain Eukaryota; kingdom Metazoa; phylum Arthropoda; class Insecta; order Diptera; family Cylindrotomidae; genus Diogma; species Diogma glabrata. Next base: position 327,238,113 of record OY856186.1, on the reverse strand, counting down.
ACCGCAACAAACACAGACATTTTATCCTGTTGGCGAGAACTTAGACAGAGACCAGACGAAACGATCAAGAACTTTGCAGATAGAGTCCGTAACCAATGCAGAGCAGCCAAGGACACATTCACAGGTTACTACGGTGACATAAAGAAAGATGTTCTACTGCAAGAAGTCGAACACATAGCCATTCGGACTTTCAAACTCGGAATCAGCAACCCTATTGTCCACTTGCAAACTGCGCCCAGCACAGAAACTAACTGGGATAAGCTGGTTCAATTCGCAGTAAGTTTAGAAAATTACGACCGACTGAGAAACGGCTCCTGGACCTCGACTGATCGGGAAAAAGACCAGGATAAATTACAAACAGCAGCAGGAAAACCACACGCTAATGAAACCTCACTATACCACACATCTAATAACACTGACTCTGCGATAACGGTTAGCCTAATAACAGATTTAATAGCAGACGCACTGAAAAAGGTACAAATAGGTAACAACACGGACAACTCACAGCCACAGAATATAAACTCACAACGCGAACAACCAACAATATGTACACACTGCAAACGACTAGGCCACTCCATTCAAGAATGTAGGTCAAGACAAACCACCTGCAGCCAATGCTACCAAAAATTTCACTTTGCACGAAGCTGCCCGAATAACCGGAGACCCTCAAACTATAATAGGCAAAATATAAACCCCACTACTGACTCAAGACCAAATTACCAGTTTCAAGATAATACACCCAACAGAACTATTGACAACACGAACTACAAAGGTAATCAGCAAACACAAGCAAGACCATACGACAGGAATTATGATAACTGGAACACTAACTACAATTACCCTAGAAACTCGTACCAACAGTCAAACCAAATACCAAACCAACAAGACAACAGTACCAATAGTAGAAATATTCACCAAAATTCGACACTAAATTTCAGGAATTCAAACGAATTACCAGGCATCCCCGCCAGACGGACAATCCGATTCGTAAACAGCTCCACAGACAACGACATGAATTATCCGATGCAGAATCATTATTTCAACGACGTGGAAACAATGTCGCGTTCGCAAGATCTGGGAGCGGTAGCTCGTTCACCCCCTCCTACGACAGCACGATCCGAAAGTATAATGACACCAGCCGATACTACTGTTAACTACAGTTTACACAATCCGGGAAACTAATTAGGGCTGACCCAACGACCATGGGTCTAAGCCCCACCATCTCAATTTTGCCTAGGTCATATTTAAACAATAATTATATTTTTTCAACGATAAAGAAAGCCAATGAAACGAAAATTAGCTCTCCAATTATAGAAATATCTACAAACTGCACAGAAAAACCGACTCTCCAATTAATTATCGATACAGGAGCGGAAATTTCAATAATAAAAAAAAGTAGCCTTACTAAAAACCAAAGCATTGACGGAAATAAAAATATAATGTTTAGCGGTATTAACGGCGTAGAACAACGTACACTTGGTACAACCTCATTAAACTTCACAAACCTGAACAATATTTCCCATACCTTTCACGTAGTAGAATCTATACAAAATCTGAATACGGACGGTATACTGGGACAAGATTTCTTAGCAGACAAAACCGACATAAACTGTATATCTAATTGCTTAAAAGTATTAATTGGCCAGGAAAATTTTATTTGTGTACCGTTCGCCAACTATGAACAAAATGCCGACTATAGCAAAATACAACAAAACGCAAGGGAAATTAATTACACGGAAACTATAGGTCGTCCTTCCGAAAATGGTAGTGTTGATGCTGTAATAGAAACTTCTGGACCGAGCAATTCCTCAAACCACACTGGAAGTTATGCTATATCTACACCCTACGGTATGGCATATGTTAATTCTAATCCATACTATCATCATTCGTTTTCTTGCATCAAACCCAAGCAATCGTCTCAACTAAATCACAACTATCCTACTAATTCGAATACACCAAGTTATAACAATGTTAACCAACAGTTTACTGATGAATATCAAAACAGCTATTTAATCAATACTCAAAACACTTCTAATCTCGATGCAATTACTCAGGTCACAAAAAATTTATCATTGGCAACAACAAATTATGCAGATAATAATTCAATTGTGGAGTCTAATCTGCCTAGTTCTTCTCAACTCAACACAACTCAACACAACACAAACTCTCCTCAATTAAACTACACATCTTCAACCACGACATGCACTACTTCACAAAATATGAAAAACACTACTATACCTTCTCAACTAACATTACTAAATAACCATATAAAACAACAAAACCAGAACGTAGATCAAATTGCTCCACTGCCTCTATCATCTGTTAAATCATCCTTTTCATCATTTTCTGCTACTAAACTAGTTTCAAACATTCCCAAAACAAAGCTTCCAAATACTACGCAACGTCCAACGACTACTATTCCTACACTTTCTACAGTATTAAACAATCAGGGGATGTTTCAACCCCAGATACACCCTGATACGAATATACAACCGCAGGTATCAACAACATTAGGCATAAATAACGCTATGCCTGTTTCTAATAACACAACTGTCACTAACTCCAGAAACATATCAAACATTCCACCGTATGTGATGGACCACCATTTCTCATATTCTGCACACCTATCGTCCAACGGCCTTGGTAATCGATCTGAAAACAAAGACAATACAGAGTCTCAAGTAGAACGACACTATCCAACTAGGGATGTTTCATCGAAATTAGACTCCAGTATAAACCCTGAAGCCCCGACAGCATTTTCAAACCATTTAAAAAGCACAAATCTAAATTTATTACACAACTCTGACGTAGAACATGCATCATTAATCACACGAAAAGAATTTGCATCTCCATTACACTTGAGATCATCTAATAGGGCCTCGTCAAATGATTTCTATGTTATCGATACGTATACAAGTATCCAGTCTTTAAATAGTAAACCTAACGACCTAAATTATTTAAGTTCAACACCAAAAAATATTGCATCAATTCTACCACCAAATTTTCCACATGGTTCTGCGGACAATCCCTCATGTTCACAAAATTCTGAATCACAAATTTTTACGAGATCCAATCAGTCTGATGCGAGTTTGGAAGAGACGTCAAAAAACCTAAACTCAAATTTGTTTTCAATGGCATCACCATCCAACATACAATCCCATAGTATTAGTCGACCAATTGTATACCATCCAATAACGCCAAAAGAAACGAAGAATATCTCACTCGAGCATTCAGAAATGGAAAATTCAAAACTCTCTCCCACTGAAGAGACTAGGACAACAGGGAACATACGTAGTCGTACTATAGAAGACACTATCATACCAGCCAGATCAAAAAAAATAATACAGATAGACGCTTCGAACATCCCGAATGAAGAGATAATTACCATGGCCAAGGAAGTTAGACCTGGCGTGTTCATCGCAAATACACTATCTAAACCGGAGAATAGCAAAATTATGCTAAGCGTCATGAACGTAAATGACAAAGACATACACTTAAACGATTTCACGACAGAATTCGAAACTTTGTCGAACTATACTTACAGAAGCCTTAGCGACTTTCCTGAGCATACGGAAACAGAAATAAAGACCGACTGTACAGCAACGGACGAGAATAGGTTAGGGCGAATAATAGAATCAATTGGATTAGATAATAGCGCAACGACGGAAGAAAAACAAGATCTGGAAGAAATAATAAGGGAATACGAAGACATATTCTACCTGAAAGGCGACAAACTAACTCACACGAATGTCTTAATGCACGAAATACCCTTACTAAAAGACACAAGTCCTATCAAACAAAAAATGTACAGACTCCCGGAGTCTCAAAAATTAGAAATAAAACGACAAATAGAAGACATGTTGGCAGACGACATCATCACACATTCCAAGTCTCCTTTTAATGCTCCGATAATCCTTGTGGAAAAACGGAGCCCCGAAAATGAAAAGAAATGGCGCTTGGTTGTCGATTTTCGGAAGTTGAATAAATGCACAATCGGTGATACATTCCCGATCCCCCGAATTGAAGACATATTAGACCAACTAGGACAGTCAAGGTATTTTTCCACTCTAGACCTGGCTAGTGGGTACCATCAAGTATTGGTTCACCCTGACGATAGATCAAAAACTGCTTTTAGTACACAGACGGGTCATTATGAATTCAAAAGAATGCCTTTTGGGTTATGCAACGCACCCTCAACGTTTCAACGGATTATGAACTACGTACTGACGGGTCTGGAAGGTCTCGAGTGCTACGTCTACCTCGATGACATTGTCATCTACGGCCGAACATTAGATGACCATAACCGGAAGCTGAGAAACGTATTTTCAAGACTCAGACAACACCAGCTAAAAGTTCACCCCGAGAAATGCCAACTGCTCAGAAAAGAGGTCGTTTACCTCGGTCACAAATGCAATGAAGAAGGTGTACAGCCAGATCCAACTCGAACTGTAGCTGTACAAAACTTCCCTACACCAAACACGACAAGAAAAATTCAATCGTTTCTGGGACTAGCCAATTACTACAGAAAATTCATACCACATTTCGCTGAAACAGCGAAACCGCTCAACAATTTACTAAAAAAAGACTCTAAATTCCGATGGACGCAGGAATGCGAACAATCATTCAATTACCTCAAACAATCGTTAGTTTCACCACCCCTCCTAACCTACCCAAATTTTTCTCAGTCGTTCATACTTACAACCGATGCAAGTAGCCATGCCCTAGGAGCAGTTCTGTCGCAAGGAGAAATCGGGTCAGATAAACCAATAGCATACGCTAGCCGATCTCTTAACAAAGCAGAAAGAAATTACTCCACCATCGAACGAGAACTCCTCGCAATCGTATGGGCAACGAACAATTTTAGATGTTATTTATTTGGACGAGAATTCACTGTGGTAACCGACCATAAACCTCTCCTAGGTGAAATAAAACTAACCCAAACGTCCACAAGGATGACTAGGTTTCATAATAAATTATCAGAATACAAGTATAAAATGCTGTACAAACCTGGCCGCTATAACACAAACGCAGACGCTCTTTCTCGAATTCCACACTCAAACGTGGAAAAATGCTTGATTACTACCAGGAGTAAAGCAAAACAGAGCGACAAAGAAAACGAACCAGATGTAGCAGCAGAGACACGACAAAATACAGAAACACTATCGTCAGAGCCAAACAAGGATAAAAATGTCCTAGTTAACCACCAAGACATAGTAATAGAAGAAGACGATGACAGCGAAAACGAAGACATAGAAACCGACAGCGATGACGTAGACCAAGACGTTATACATTTGAAAGACAGAAAAGATATCCAAAGTGTTCTTCGGGATTTTCACGATACCCCTTTAGGTGGACATCAGGGAATTAAAAAAACCTATGGCAGGATTAGAAGAACTTATTACTGGAATAGAATGATTAACGACATAACGGAGTATATTAGGAGTATAGGTCAATTGTTTTTATATTCATGGGTAGGAATTTAGAAGATATTGCGAATATACTTTGAGAGGTTGTTGTAGGAAAACTATGTAATTTGTTTTACTACAGCAGCGATGTATATCAAACATAACTCTTTGTTAACGTACAAGTATTTTTTATCTCTGTTTAGAAATTTATTACAAAACTAACACGAAACATCAATACGTTGCCGAAAAATTATAATCAAAATTCCAAAAACATTGTTAAATTAAATAAAATCAAACTTTTTCAAAATTCCAAAAATATTCCAAAAATTAGAATAAAATTAAATATTCAAGCTTTTTCTAAATTCCAATAATATTCCAAAAATTCTAAAAAATTCAAACTTTTTCCAAAATTCTAAAAATATTGCTAAAATTATTACAGAATCAAAAAATATTGAAAAATTTGATAAAATCAAAAATTCAAAATTTTTTAAAATTCTAAAAATATTTAAAAAATTATTACAAAATCTAAGATTAAAACCTTTTTCAAAAATTCTAAAAATATTGCAAAAATTATAACAAAATCAAAAATTGAAACTTTTTTCAACATTCCAAAAATATTCCAAAAATTAGAATAAAATCAAATATTTAAACTTTTTCTAAATGTCAATAATATCCCAAAAATTCTTAAAAATTCAAACTTTTTCCAAAATTCTAAAAATATTGCAAAAATTATAACAAAATCAAAAATTGAAATTTTTTTCAAAATTTCAAAAAATATAATAAAATCAAAAATTAAAATTTTTCAAAATTCTAAAAGTATTCCAAAAATTCTTACAAAATCAAAAATTTAAACTTTTTCCAAAATTCCATAAATATTGCCAAAAAATTATTACAAAATCAAAAATACAAACTTTTTTCAAAATTCCAAAAATATTTCAAAAACTATAACAAATTCAAAAATTTCCATGTCCAATTTCATTTTCAATTACATATACGTCATAAAAACAGCTACATTTTTTTCAAAAAAATTGGCTAAAAAATAAATGAAATCATTTTTTGACACACTTGACATTATTTTTTTGACAAACTTAAAATGCCATAATTCTCAATGATAGTAATAAAATTTCATTTCAAATAATTTTATTTTTTTCCGAAAATTGGGTAAAAAAATAAATAAAAATCTTTCTTCTGACACACTTGACAACATATTTTGACAAACTTATAATGCAATAATCTAGTTTTTGGTCTCACATACCAATCCCTACCATCATTACCTGTACCTTTCTCCAAATTTAATCTTCCTACTCGTAATCACTTAAAATGAACGTTTTTTAAGCCAAAAATATGAAAATTTGCTATTTTTGACACACATAATGATTTTTTGACACACTTCCGGTACAGTTATCGAACACAGCGTCCTTTCGGACCTGTCCCTTGAGTATACCTATTTTTAGAAAAAAAAAGTTTTGAAATTCCTCCAGCAGTTTTCCCTGCAGCGTAGGCAATGACGGACGGCCGAAGAATTTCACTTTTGGCGCATGAATGTAATACTTAGGTCTTTCAGACCGAAGTAATACTTTTGCACATGAGCTTTCGTTTATTAAATTTTTAAATTTATTTTTATTCAACTATTAATATTCTTACTTTTAACTCTAACATTAATCCATTTTTTACTTCGGTCTGAAAGACCTAAGTATTACATTCATGAGCCAAAAGTGAAATTCTTACGCCTACTTTTTTTGGCATTTCTCGACGTTTTAGGACCCACTGACTCTAAAAAAGCAAAACAAAAAAGTATGTCTGTCTGCCGCCCGGCCGTCCGGCCGTCATTACCTACGAAATCTAGAAAACGGCTAAAGGGATTTCAAAAATTTTTTTTCTAGAAATAGGTATACTACTAAAAATAGGTATACTCAAGGTCCGAAAGGACGCTGTGTTCGCTAACTGTACCGGAAGTGTGTCAAAAAAATCAGGAATTGTAGGAATTGATATGCAGGAATGTAGGAAGGTATGGTAGGTAGCTATGTAGGAATTGGTATGTGAGATCAAAAACAACATTATTGCATTATAAGTTTGTCAAAAAAATGTTGTCAAGTGTGTCAAAAGAAAGATTTTTATTTATTTTTTTACCCAATTTTTTGAAAAAAATAAAATTAATAATTTATATGACATGAAATTTTATTATTATTATTCAGATTTACGGCATTATAAGTTTGTCAAAAAAATGTTGTCAAGTGTGTCAAAGAGAGATTTTTATTTATTTCTTTACCCAATTTTTTAGAAAAACATAAAACTAATTATTTGTATGACATGAAATTTTATTATTATTATAGAGAATTGTAATAAGTAAATATAAGTTTGTCAAAAAAATATTGTCAATTCTGTCAAAAAATGGTTTCATTTATTTTTTTAGCCAATTTTTTGTAAAAAAAAATTTTGCTGTTTTCATGACGTAAGTAAATGAAATTGGACATAGAAAATTTTGAATTTGTTATAGTTTTTGAAATATTTTTGGAATTTTGAAAAAAGGTTGTATTTTTGATTTTGCATTAATTTTTGCAATATTTTTAGAATTTTGGAAATAGTTTGAATTTTTAGGAATTTTTGGAATATTATTGGAATTTAGAAAAAGTTTAAATATTTGATTTTATTCTAATTTTTGGAATATTTTTGGAATTTAGAAAAAAGTTTCAATTTTTGGTTTTGTTATCATTTGTGCAATATTTTTAGGATTTTTGAAAAAAAATTTAATCTTTGATTTTGTAATAATTTTTGGAATATATTTAGAATTTTGAAAAAGTTTGTTTTTATTTAATTTTTACAATATTTTTGGAATTTTGAAAGATATATGAATTTGTGATTTTGTAATATTTTTTTGAAATGCTAAATGACGAGTAGTTTGCTGAGTGTTTTGAGTAGTTTACTGAGTGTATCATCTTTTCACTAAATTATGTTAATTTATGATCTGTTATAATTTTACGGCAACGTATTGATGTTTCGTGTTAGTTTTGTAATAAATTTCTAAACAGAGATAAAAACATACTTGTACTTTAACAAAGAGTTATGTTTGATATACATCGCTGCCAAAACTAAAAACCATGTCATCATAATAGTTTTTTCCCGAAAACTATATCAAAATCCTTAACCCAGACCGAAGTCTTGATATCTCAGAGCTGTGAGATTTCAGCCCCTCCATATTTTTTACATGTAACCAAATTAAATTTTAACACGTTTATGTTTTGCTTTCATTTTGTTTTACTTTTAATTACATCACTCCCATTTTTTTTTTGCAATACTTACGCAACAACATAATATTATTCCGACGACAAAATCATTGTTGCTGTTAATTTAATTATATTCCAAATTTTATCAAAAGTTCAATGGATAAAATTTTACTACAAATCGTTCAATTTTTCTAATTTTTTTACTTTTGACTACAAATCGCACTATTAAATTACAACTCAATTTATATTAAGAGCTTGACATTCCGATCGACTGCCACGAATCATATCTTCTTACAAATATATATTTGAAATTAATTAACGAAAGCAAACACCAAAAATGAAAGGCAAGAACCATTGAACTAATTGTACTATTATGAATAGAACGAACAATAAGAGTTTACAAATACATCGCTACCATCTGATCCGTAAAATTATATTTCAACGCAGATGCTTGAGAGCAGTTCAGGGCAACTGCACAACTACTTCGTAACATACTTCACCGACATCAAAACGACATTTGTAGCTGGATTTACTCATATTTTATGTTGAATTATATTTCATATCATTCAAATAATTAATTTATATACCAAATGTTTCTAGTTGCTTATTTAAAATAGTTATGACCTAAAACTTTAGTTAGTTAGTTAATAAAAATATTTAATCGATATCGATCGGCAAGATTTATGTTGTTTTTTTTAAAGGTTCAAGATTGTTGTATCTATTTGTTCCAAAATTTAGGCAATCAAAAGCTGATTTTTTAGAAACGTCTTAGTTCAGAGGTGTTCATTTTTAAAAATTGTTAACGAATGGTTCTCTTAAAAAATCCAAAAAAATTTAATAAGGCTAAAATATTAGGATTCAAACGACCGTTACAGAGCATTTTTTCCATCTCCACTTCTCACATATAGTCACGGCACCAGAAATTTTTTCCCAGTACCCTTTGCAAAAGCTTGATCTACCTAAAAGAATAGATCGGGCATCTACTTAAGTTGTTTTTATATAACTTGATTCATCAAAGTAAAAGGTATTAAAGTTTATTAAATAACGATTGTATGTCACATAATTGTGTTACATAAACGACTCACACCTTCATGATATATAACTGTTTTAAAACCCTGAAGCTACAATATTTATTGCATTCAAATCCAATTTCAATGAAATTATTTAAATTTTAGCTACAACAAAAGAATAAAATTAATTATTCATATATAATAAAAATAAAAAACTTTTTTTGAGCGAAACAACTATAGTTCAATTTCTTAACCGCGAAACTCTATGTTTTTTTTTCATTAAAGAAAATTAATTGAATCTCAGATGACCTATGATCTATCATATAAATTTTAATCGTTATTTGGTTGTTCTTAAAATAAAAACAAAAATTGTAATTCAAATACTTCTAGCACTCCCATCACCAACATTAAATATAATAAAATAAAAATATTTTTTTTATTTTCAAAGAGATAAAATATAATTCATTTGGATGAATAAAAATATAAATTAATTTCAATCAAATTTGTTAAATCAAAACGTGACCGGATGCTAATATATTTTTAGTTTTATTTTATTTTATTCTTATTCAACAACTTATAGAACATCATTTTTTTTTTTGAAAAATTTCTACAACGATTAATAAAAGCTTTTAAAATTGAACTTTTTATTGTACTAAAATAAATAAAGTTCTGTTATATAACGTTCACAGAGTTTGGAATGAAAATTTATTGTAAAACTTACAAACATTACTTTGTGTAAGGGATCGCCCTGGAACCGGTCGTTATTTATTCAGTCTGAATGTACCGTAAAAAATTTATACGTGTGGTGATGATTTTTATTTGGCAAGCATCTTTTTTATGAAACAGCAGGGAAAATTGATTTTGGGCAAATGTGTCTCTGAGAAGAACTGCTTTTGCTTCAATTTTTGAAGGAAGGTTCTTGTATTTTTCCTACTACACAAAAAATTCATAATATAATCGTAGTGGTTGAGTTACATTAACTTAATTTGCATAGCATTTAAATTTTCATAGTATTTTTATTTTGAGTTTTCAGACCAGGGTACCAGTTCAGATATAAGTGGTGTCCTGGTTTGAAAACGTTTTCGGCGGTTACCTTATAGAAAATGTAGTATTTTTGATCATAATTGAACGATGAAGGGTTCAGTGTTTAAAACACATATTTGTTATCATATTTAAGATTGTATAAAAGTTGAATTTACTAATCAAAGTTGCTATTCTAATCTCTTTCAAATGATCCTAGACCACTGGACTGCGTTGTATTTTTTTACCCATCCTCATTTCTAACTTTTCAAAAACTATGGATATAACGATTGATATTTTATTTTTCGTTCAAAATTTTTTAAATACACCTGGGGAATTCCGCGTCACCGCCACAACATTCGTCCTAGAATCTGGACTGACCCCCTCTGATATCAATACAACTTCATACACAAACAGCCAATGAGATAATAAAAAAAACAGTTTCTTTCAAGAAATGAAATTTTGCTCTGTTGATGACATTGGATGGCGGCCAAGTTTTATGGATTGGCGAAATATACGTAACTTTGGCTACTGATTGCTAAAGATTGGCTGAACCGAACCATTTATAACTCATTGGAACAGTAATTTAAAGGACTTATAAAAAATATTATTTAAAATTTTGTAACAATTTTTTAAAATTCCGTCAAACTTATCAAATACCTTCAAAGATGGCGCTGTTGTGTTACCCACATTTTTACCACATTATTTTCCAGAAAAAGATTGCTTAGTTAATTTTTAATCCATACATTAAATTTTCGCGATGGCTTTATTTTTCGTTTTAAAAATAAAATTCTTACAAAATATCTCGCTTAATTGAGAGCAAGAAGGACCAAACAGACTTATCTACAGCGCTGTCCTCATTTCCAAATGTTACTACCAGAAGAACCACCAGAAGAAAGTATTAATGAAGTTAAGAATTTTTATACGAACAATTCCATTAGCAGATTAATGCCAGGTAAACACGGTACAATATCTTTAAAACGTGGCAGTGGACGAATATTTCTCCAAAAACCAAATTTCTCCAAGTTAAATGAAGTAGGATTCACAAAATTGGCAAATCTTCGCCCTGATGAACGCGTAAAATTAGCACAAGGAGTTCGTAATGTGTGTGTCTGCATAATTCATCAAAACTTGAAACTAATATTTCCATAATATTTAAAATTAAGTTGTTTCGACAGTGAGAAATTTCCAGACTACAAAAGTTTAATAAAATTTGTTAATTGTGGTAAATTACATGATGCGAATGTCATTCATTGCTGTGTGTGGAATGTCCTGAAGTTTTAAAAAACTGGTAGATAAATTACATGCAAATTATAAAACTAATGGAATTTTTTAGGTGAAATACCGATCGATACAATTTGGACACTTTCATCCATTCTTCTTCTGCAAATTTATACATAAATTAACTCACAGCTTAAAATTATTAATACCTCACCATTTTATTGCACAACAACATTTCATGTATTGGGAAAACACAAAAGCAAACATGAAAGTAATAAAGTGCTTAGTACTTGACTATTTTTCGGAAAATTACTCTTTTTTCACTCAAGACTCTGTCTGATAACTTTTTCATTGAAATAATTCACAAGATATGATATACCCGTTTTTAATATATTTTGAAACGACGGACGATTTCGAATTTTACTCTTAAATGATAATTTTCATACTGAAATAAATCCGCTAATAGCTTGCTAATTTCTTTCGGTGCCGGCCTTTAAATTCAAAGAAACATAAAACCATTTATGTGTGCTACAAGTTAGTCAATAATATTTTCACAATTTTTTTAGTTAATTGCTTTGTTGCGTCACTCAATATCAATTAATAATACTTGTTTATGTCTACATAGAAGTTTTTGTTACGTAAAGCTTAATCATAATATTATATGTAGTCAGAATGCAGTTTTGCATTCATAAATAAAAAGATTGGTTGTCTGTATTTGGAGGGGAGTATTTTCTTGTTTAAATAGATTTTTACTGAGATTATACATTGAAATGGAAATTTGGATTGGGAATTTTTAAATTGTGTACGATGGCAAAGATGAAAATAGAGGAATGAAGAGATGGAGAATCTTACAATGTATATATACTCGTTCATTTTGTTCGATCGAGGAAATTAATAAATTAAATCGAAAAGATAGTGTTATCGTGCTCACTTCTGTAATTTAATATTATTAGTAAAATTTAAAATCAAATAAGAGTGCATTGTGGAAGTTTGTAAAATTGTTTTTTTTTGTGGATTGAGAAAATAAGTAGATAAATAAATTAATAAAATATGAAATGTTCTGACCAAAAGATGTTTGTTGTAATGTCACCTAACTTAGCCCCGTCATTTTTAAGAAAATTAAAAACCAAGATTGTGCTGTATTGTGCTACAGTTGTGCTGGATGTGCTATTCAGAAAGAATGCCATATCACCAATGGAAAAAAGTTGGCACGCTTAAACAATTTTTCGAGCAGAAGTTAGCCCCGCCATTTTGAAAAATCTGAAAAACAAAGGTTGTCCTGTACTGTCATCGAGTTGTGCTGGTTGTGCTACTCAGACAAAAATTTCATATCCCTAGTGGAAAAATTTTAAAACACTAAAATCATTTTTTCGAGTAAAAATTAGCCCCGCCATTTTGGAAAAAAAGAAAAACAAAGGGTCTGCTGTACGGTGTTAGAGTTGTGCTAGTTGTGCTATTCAGGAACAAATTTGTACCACCAGCAGAATAATTTAAACACGCTAAACCGATTTTTCGAGTAGAAGTTAGCCCCGCCATTTTGAAAAAAATTAAAAGCAAAGGTTGTGCTGTATTGTGCTAGGGTTGTGCTGGTTTTGCTACTCAGAAATAGTTCCATATTATCAATGAAAAAAAGTTGGCACGCTAAAACGACTATTCGAGCAGAAGTTAGCCCCGCCATTTTGAAAAAAAAAATGAAAACCAAAGGTTGTGCTGTATTGTGCTCGAGTTGTGCTGGTTGTGCTACTTAGACAAAAATTTCGTAACCCTAACAGAATTTTTTTACAAAGTTAGCATCATTTTTTTCGAATAGAAGTTAGCCCCGCCATTTTGGAAAAAATCAAAAACAAAAGAAGTGCTGTATTGTGTTATAGTTGTGCTGGTTGTGCTACTGAAAAAATATCGTATCACCAACAGAATAACTTAAACCACGCTAAAACCATATTTCGAATGAAAGTTAGCCCCGGCATTTTGCATAAATCAAAGAAGAAAGGTTGTGCTGTATTGTGCTACAGTTGTGCTGGATGTGCCACTCAAAACGAATCCCATATCAACAATGAATAAAAGTTGGCACGCTAAAACGATTTTTCGAGCAGAAGGATATTTTCGAGCAGAAAGCATTCGAGCAGAAGTTAGCCCCGCCATTTTGAAAAAAAAAATGAAAAACAAAGGTTGTTATGTATTGTACTTTAGTTGTGCTGGCTGTGCTACTCAGAAAGCATTGCATATATAAGCAATGAATAAAAGTTGGCAAACTAAACCGATTTTTCGAGCAGAAGTTACCCCCCCACTTATAAAAAAATAAAAAACAAAAGTGCTAAAAAGCATCCATCATCCATAATGGTTATATTTCTATAAAACAAGAATTTCGGTGGTTTTAGTTAAATAAATGATTCAAAAAAAAATTTTTAAAAAAACGGAAATAAAAGTTTGTTAAAAATTTTATTTTTAAAAAGAATCCGCCATCGCGAAAACTGAATGTTCAATTAAGAATTTACTAAGCAATTTTTTTCTGGAAAAAAATGTGGTAAAAATGCGAGTACAACCAATAACGCCATCTCTGAAGATATTTTTTTAGTTTAACAGAGTGTTAAAAAATTGCTACAAAATTTTAAATAATTTTTTTTATAATTCCTATCAATTATCTTTCCAATGAAATGTAAATGACTAACATTGGTTCAACTAATCGTTAGCAGTCGACATCCAAAGCTACTCATGTTTCGCTAGCCCATTAAACTTTGCCACCACCCTGTGTCAGCCCCAGAACAAAATTTTATTTTTGGAATGAAATTAGTACTTTTATTTTGTTATTGACTATCTGTGTATTAAATTGTATCGAAATCAGAGGGAGTCAGGCACTTCGATGTTGCGGTGACTTGGAATTGCTCACCTTTAAAATTATAGAAATGTAACGACCAACAAAAATTCTTTTAAAATCTAAAGCAGACAGTCTTCACATTTATCGTACATTCATCCGTACTCTCAAACAATTTAAGATTCGTTTCATAAATAACATCTGTCGGTATATGACGCTCCACTGTAATGTATATCTTTCATTTCAAGTCTACTAACGGATCTTATATTTTGGTATACAATCAACTGTTTTTTTTATTTGATTTTTTTGTGTGTGATATAAATATATTTTTTTGTTAAACAGATATAAAAAAGTAGGTTGATTCTGCGCCGTCATTTGTGTTGAATTACACATTTTTATTATTTATTTAATTTTACATTACTACATTCCGTAGGGTTAGAATAACGTCTAGCTAAGATTAAACCATCATTTGTAGGAATGTATGAGTGATATCCTCGTGTTCCAGGAATTGTTTTTAATTTGGCGTATCTATCAGCTAGTTGATTTCGTTTTGCAAACAAAGAAATCCCTCTGCATTCTGTCACCTATATGACAGTGGTGAGTGAGTGATCTCCACAGTTTGACTGTTTGCAGGCATAATGGATTTGATTTCATCCGAACAGTGCTGATGTGGATATTTATAAAAAACAACGAGATCAGAAAAAATTAACAATTCGTTTAGAACGCTTTTGCACAGAGTTTAAAAGAGCCATTATAGTAACAGATGCAGCCCCCCAAACATGGTAACAATACTCGGCATAGTGCGGCCTGTTAAACATTTGCAAAATTATAATTGGCCTTTAATGGTATAAAGGTTCCCCATCCCTAGTTTAGATTCATATTATACTTTCCCCTATAGTTTCTATTTTTTGTTCACTTAGGTGTAGTGGAAGTATTGTTTTTGTTTTATGGAGCAAAATTGAATTTTAGCTAATTTTTAATCACAATATATGTATTGTTGACTCTCAAAAAATAAAGCTGGGCAATTTTAGTCCAGAGAGATTACTTAATATTCGATATTGTATATTTTATCACAGCAAATATTATATTATTTTTAACACAAAAATATATATTATGTGTACTTCAATTATCAGATAAGATTATAGCTTAGATCAGAATATAGTGTGGCTACAGTACTGCGATCAAAAAAATCGTTTGTACGTCTTCAACTAACTACTCCTGGTGAACTCTACCTCCCTGTACTTAGAGCAGTTCTGATGGAATTGGAGGAACAGTAAAAAAAAGCAGCTAGAGCGAGTCTTAAGAAAGAATACGACAAAGTTATATCAACACCTCTGGAGTTATATAACTGGGCAGCAGCTCCAGGCAATTTTCAAGATAACATGCATTTTTTCTATATAACGGAGGCAGGTTACATTGCAAAACGAAATCAACTAGCTGATAGATACGCCAATTTAGAAACAATTCCTGGAACACGAGGATATCAGTCATACATTCCTACAAATGATGGATCAATCTTAGCTAGACGTTATTCTAACTCTACGGAATTTAGTAATGTAAAATTAAATAAATGATAAAAAATGTGTAAAATATTTATTTTGAGTTAAAATTAAAAATTTATTATAAAAACATATATGTAAATCCAAAAAAAACTGTTCAATTTTTAACTCCACTTTTTTTTATGATGAAAAATTTTAAGGCGTGTTGCAATAAAATTAATAAAAAAACACAAAAAATTTTCCTCTCCTGAATTTTTTATAAAATGTTAGTAACATATGTACCTTTTACATATTAAAAAATTAAAAATTTAAAAAATTCTAGAAATGCGGAAAATCGAATTTGAATTTTTTACCGTTATTTTTCTAATATAAAGTGTTCAAGGTCATATAATGTGAATTATTATTTTGATTAGCTCTGTTCAATACCTACAGCTATATAACATTAAAATCAATTCAGTAGTTTTGACTGTAGAGCCATTTCAATACACCAGGGTTAAAAAAAACTAAAAAAAGCAGAAATTTTTTTTTTATTGATGCCAACGAACTCCAATACCTAAATATACAAAATTAAAACCTCATTTCCAGACCTGGCTGATTTCACGTGTTTTTCACCTATAGTTTCAACGCATATAACCTAACCAAGTATTAACTTTGCTAAAAAATCCCCAGATACTTTTTCTTATGGAAAAATAAAAAGTTCGATGAGCCACGATGAGGATTGAGCCTGTTTAAAAAAAAAAGAAAACTTCAATTATGTTCTTGTGATACTATATTATCATGTACTTAATATTGGACAGTTGATTATGAGCCTTAAAGCTTAAAAAATCACACTATTATAGGAACCCTCTCTAAGTTTATTTGTCTGTTAATTATATTTTTTTTAAAGAATACTTGGAAATTGGAATATTCAAAACAATTGTTGCGCCTACATTTTTTTCTCAAACATCGAATAGGTATTATTCCTTCAAAGGATGGGAAATGCCGATACTGGTAAAAAAAAACGATTACACGAAAAAAATCTGCCTTACAAAAACTTTTTGTTTCTACAAAAAGGTGCGGCATTAAAATTACAATTTTACTGTTTTGTTTTTTTTTTTCTCAAAACGATATAACAAAACGAAATTATTGGATGAAAAATTAAACGAAGTTAAACAAAAACAAGTAAATAAATATTTATAATAAAAAGAAACAGTTATGGTTATTATTTTGAATGTAATTCTGACTTTTTTTTTTATTATCCGAAATAAAAATCAAATGAAGTTCATTTGTCAATTTGTAAAATTTGTGTTATTAAATAAAATTATTCATTCATGTTTTTTAAGTGAAGGAGTGGGATGGGAAAATATGGTTTTGTATGTTTAAAGGTCGTTCAAAAGATTTAAATGGTGGTATGAGAATTTGTTTCGATGAGATGAGATTGGAGTAACTCACAAATTAGTTATTTTTTTGATTAATAATTTATTTTTTTTTTTTCAATAAGCCTTATTCTGGTACTGCCTGACAAGTGAAAAATTTGAATTTTCTAAAAGCCTTATTCTCTTCTCCGTAAAAAATTTAAATCTTATAGGATTTGAAATCGGTTTTTCTAAAGTAATCCTCCCAAAAATTAGAAATAAAAAAATTGTTGGAAAATGTTTTTTAATTATAACAGTTTTACATATTTTCGTTCAAGATAAGTTAAGTAATAGCATACACTTGTCAAGAAGTAAAATGAGAAATTATTGCTTAAAGGCCAAAAGGCAAGGGTCACTAATTTAACTGAAATTATATGTTATACTACCGAAAATATTCACGTATCACAATCAATACAAGTGTATCAAAAGATCTCTAAATATAAATTGTCGGTTAACGTTAATCAATTTTTGTGACAACCAAAATATTAGTCAGGTTAGTCAGTATGTATCGTTTAGTAAATTATTTTAAAGATTAATACTATGCATCAGATACAAAGCAGGCTGGATAACGAGTACGAGACAATCAACTGGAAACATTTTTGCTGTTCTAGAACGAACAGACAATATGTTGTAGACTATAGAGGAGTCATTTGACCCTACATTTTTGAAGATATATATTGCTTTACCGTAATTGTAACTGGAGGACGTTGTTATGAAATTCATTAAAGATTAAGTATTAAAACATTAAATGCCTTGGACTTTGTTGACATGCTTTTCCAACAACACAATGCAATTTCACATACATTTAATGTGACAGTACAACTACTGAAAGATTTTTACCTCAACAAATTATCTCAAGAAATTATCCAATATAGAAGAAAAACGTGTTCTAGACCAGGAATTCATAACAAGGAGGCCACGGCCCTCTGGGTGCCGCAAAAAGTATTTGTTTATTTCTAAAACTTTTTTTTTAATTTAAATTTTAAATAATTGTTGTAAAACCAAATTTATTTTATTAATCTAGGTGAACACTCTTATTTGATTACTTTTTAACAAATATTTTAACTTCTGACATTCTGGTTATCATTTCGGGATCATTGTATTTCGAATCTATGCAACAAATGCAAAGGCACAAACCCGCAGTTAGGATGCAGAAAAAATCATAAAGTATCTATAGACACTTCCTTCCATCACTTTATCCAATTTTGTCCAAAAAAAATTTCTAATGCGCGGTTATACCAATGAATTCTAAAAAAAATAATCGACCCAGATGATTTGATTTTTCAGTTCGGTCTTTTTCCTTATAAAATTCGTATGATTTGTTTTTATATTATTGATGCTTTGTTTCGATAAACACTGTTTTAATTTGTACGGTTTTAGACATTTATTTCAGGGACTACGTACAAAGAAAACATTGTGATATCGAAATCTAATTTATTTCTGATAACAGATAAAATCAAATTTATGTATGTTTTAATTTAGGAAGCATTGCTAATGTTTTCTGTGCCATGCGGTTTACATACCCCGTAGAACTATTACTTTCACTATTTTCACACAAAGGCTATTCTTTTGAAAATGTACATTTATTTGTCGAATTTTTTTGATTTTGTTTAAAAATCTTAAAATCTTGTATGTTAGTGGCGTTGTAGAATGAAAAAAATTAATTCAGGATGTTTTATTTTATTGTTCTGAAACTGAGATATGGAGTTATGTTTTTCGGTAAAGTATTGGAATTTTTCTATAATAACTATCACACAAATTTCGTTGAATTGATATACAAGTGAGTGTAGAAATAGTTATTTTATTAAAAAATGTCAGTTGAAAATTTTTAATTTAATCATTAATGGATTTCTATTTTAGGTGCGCTGGAACCCTTTTACTAAAAAGCTTATATCTCAAAATATCAATATGTATTTTTTTTTTTGGTTTTTTTTTACAAATTTTACAGATAACACCTTCAGTTATCATATATGAAATTCTGAAGAGAAAATTTAAGAACCCATATATAGATCTTTTTTATAATTTTTTTAATATTTAAAATATTCAAAATATTCAAACATGAAGTAATTTTCTACAATTCGTAAAAGTCTATCTATGTGTGAATCTTTTAATGTTTTATTCAGAATTTAAAAGTTGCATGTATTTTCTTAAAAGAATGTGAAAAATAGCAAATAAGAGTGCCATTTTGAGATGAATTTTTCAGTAAAAGCGTCCCAGCACAGCAAAATTCCAATAAGTTAAAAATTTTATATTAACATTTTTCGTTAAAACTACTATTTACACATTCACTTGCAAAAATTCAATGAAATTTGTGAGAGTTATTAGTGAAACATCCACACCATATACAAAAAAACCTTAAAATGTTACCAAAGTTTCGTAACTCCATTTCTACAATTTGAATTTAATTTTTACCTTTCGTCAATATCAATTTCTACTAAACATATCAAGTTTTTCAACGAAAAATCGTAGAAAAAATCTATTAGGAATCTAAATGTTTTTCTTCAGGATATGATATCTCCATGTATTATCAGCAAGACTTTGATATATGAACTTTTCAGTAAAAGAGTGCCAGCGCGCCGCGCCACACATCGTAAATGAGATAAATTATTGATTTTAAGCTAACATTCTCCGATAAACCAACTATTTGTCCACTAACTTTCAAAAATGCACATCAATTCAATGAAATTTGTGAGTTATTAGCAAAACACCGACGTCATACCGAAAGCCAGTAAAAACCGTCCAAAATTTAAACCCCGCATAACTCCATGTCCGAGCAATAAAATAAAAATTTTTGAATTCAGTTTTTTGCTTTTGTCAATACCAATAACATGCCAAATTTTTAGGTTTTTTAAAAATAGCCATAGCCAAGAGCCACATTCCTTTTAAAATTTGTTGAATTTGTATTGAACATTTTGTAATGCTTATTTGGAAACCGGAGTGTGGTGGGTTATTGAAGATTTTCAAGAGAAGTTTAAAAAACGCTTTTTGCTCTGACCAGGATTGGAACCCGGGACTTAACAGTCTTGTTCAGCCAGCCTAACCCCTTGCCTATCCACGCTTTCATTTTACCCGTAAAAGTAGATATTTCTTGTTAACTATTTTTCGTATAGGCCTATGCTTAAGTTTTGTTATTTCTTGTCGGTAAAGGACATTTGTGTATTCCTCCACCGAAGTCAAGGTAGTAGGGTGGACATAACCGTGAATATAGCAGTCGACATAGTGGATACCTTGACCCCTGTGCCACTTTGGTTAATCTGAATACAGTAAAATGGATTTGCGAATACGATTAGGTTAGGCTCTGCTTTTGATATTTGTAATTATAAATTATCAATTAATTATTGTCATAATAAAATGTCAATAAGTTCATTGTTTTAAAATATATATTAATGATTTTTATATTGCCTTATAGATAGTAAAATAATCATTAATAAAAAATGTTAGGGGGCCGCGAGAATATTTCAGTATTTTAAGGGGGCCGCGATTGTTCAAGGGCTAAAAACCACTTACTTTTGCTGTTCTTTAAACAGTTCTATCCTTAGTCTAAAATATTTCAAATTTCCAAAGAGGCGTTAATTCGTGTTCTTGAGATATTTAATTTTAAAGATTTTTAGTCCGACTAAATTTCATTTCCTCTAATTGTTCATTATTTTTTCGAACAATTTTTATCAACAAAAAACTTCAATAGAACAATGATAGAATTAAAAAAAAAAATAAATTAATTTCTAATTGATCTTCGACCCTAGCGCCATCTTTAAAAAATTTTTTTCAATATTTTAGTTTAAAAATTAATTACAAAAATAATTAATTACATGGGGATGGGATTTTTTGCATTAAATTTCTAGACAATATTTTGTGTGAATTCATAGAATGGGGAACATTTCTATTCTAATTAACATCCTAAGTCACGATTGTATAGTCATTATTGATTGTTTCCAATCAATGTGAAATCAATGGCTGACACTTGGTCAATTTGTAGTTCTATATGTATTAACATTAGACTACATTAAGGGAATTTAAATTTATTTTGGATTTTTGAGATCAATTAAACTCAAGTAAGTAAAGAAGTAATTGGAATATTTTCAATTCAAAGGTATGGTTTGAAGTTTCTCAGAAAAAAAACTACAATACACATTTTACGTGTTTCGGATCGGATTCGAACCTACCCTCGTCAGTGCCCGGCTCGAATCCTTGGGCAGACACGCTATCGATTACGCCGCTGAGGCGATGACAATTTCAAAGTGAAACTTCTTCATCACTTAATTATTGTTTACTTAAGTTGAATTTTTCCACTGTCATTAGACTCCATATTATGGAAATGCTTTTACATAATATGGGATTTTTTGCATTAAATTTCTAGACAGTATTTTGTGTGAATTCATAGAATGGGGAACATTTCTATTCTAATTAACATCCTAAGTCACGATTGTATAGTCATTATTGTTTGTTTCCAATCAATGTGAAATCAATGGCTGACACTTGGTCAATTTGTAGTTCTATATGTATTAACATTAGACTACATTAAGGGAATTTTTACCCTCGTTGGGGTAGGTTCGAATCCGATCCGAAACACGTAAAATGTGTATTGTAGTTTTCTTTCGGAGAAACTTCAAACCATACCTTTGAATTGAAAATATTCCAATTACTTCTTTACTTACTTGAGTTTAATTGATCTCAAAAATCCAAAATAATTAATTACTTTTTTATCAAGCGATAATCATCTATCAAACAAAAAAAAGTTTGATGAAATTAGTATAGCCGTTCTTGAGCAATTTAATTTCAAAGTTACATCGGATTGGCAGAATTTTTCATGCATTTTGGGTTATGCTCAAACTATGCGCTTTAAAAAAATTGTAACATAAGTTATATTTTTGAACTTGTCCATACTACTTATATGCCAAGTTTCAGAAAAATCAAAAACTGATAAAACCGATAAGAACACAAAATTTAGTTTGAAATCGCTACAAATATGGCTTGATAAAGTTTACTTTGAAGTGAGAAGTCAGATCTCCACTTCCTCATTTGTTTACATAAATATTAAGGATCAACTTCGTAACTCAACTAGAATATAAACAATACAAAAGAAAAACTAAAATTTTGCGGAAGAAGTTTTCGCCCAATCTATCCTTAACATCTACAACAAGTATACAAAATGCAATTTTTAAACCTTAAAAGTAATAATATTCGCTTTCTTTGAGTATTATGTCTCGACATGTTTTTGTATAAACAGATACCAAAAATTACTTATTCAATACATAAATTATTTTTCGTGATTAGGAAATGTCACTAATTTCAGATTTAATAGCGGATTTAATTGTCTCAAATGTTTTTATAAGTGAATTACGACTTGTAAGGAATTTTTGATATTAAAATATTCATTTTGTTCATGTACGTTCTATGTTTTTCTTTTATTATTTTGAAAAATTTACAGTAATATACATCTTATATACTATAATAGTTTTACTCTCTGTCTATTTAATTATTTTCGAGAAAAGCTAGATTCGAAACAGAAAAACATTTTGTTTCTATGAAATATTTTTTGGTTATGTTAATTTATTGGATTTCTGTTGAATTTATGTGAATTAATTATTTAAAGAAAATTAAAATGTTACAGAATGAAAACTTACATAATATATATTAGGGTAATTCATCGTTGGAAAATTTATAGTTAGTTGTACAGTCTTTGATATTATATTTCAGAAATTTAAATTTTAAATTAACGTACTACTAAAATATTATTCGATAGGAGTTTAAATATACTTTAACAACCGTTATAAAAAATACAGATCATATGGTATTTTAAATTACGCCGGGTGTGACTATCCCGCGTACTTTCGTTCCTGCTATTGATATACCAGTTAACGTGAGATATCACATACCTCTGTCAATAGTAGTGAAATATTACTAGCCGAAGTGATATTTTGGGGTGCTGGACGAACTCTCATATAACTCTATATGCGGGATTTAATAATTAAGGCAGGCCGTCCTGGCAACGCTATTAAAATTTAACCCGTAGCGGTCACATCTAGGTCCAGTTAAGCCCACAAAAAATCAATTGCCATTCGTGTTGTTTTTCATGTATCGACACAAATTTTGCCCGAAAATAAAGTTTATCTACTATCATTCTAGTCTAACTTGTAATGGTATTGTAAGCGGACTTCGGGATCTGTACTAAAATTTTTATAATAAGAGGGGGGGTATAGGGGGTCATAAAAATTATAAAAAAAATTCCTGAGTAATACAAAAAGATAAGTTTTTGTTCAATGTAATTTTCACAATAATGGTATTCACAATAAAAATGATTAAAACAAAGATGATATTTACAATACGAACATATTATAAACACCCCATCAGAACATTGGGAGTTCAGAGAAAAGTACTGATTGTCAG